>CAUOFW020006769.1:386023-411175 GCA_963454935.2 Ilex paraguariensis | reverse complement strand
CCCTGTGCCAAAGAGGACAATATCTTGCTGGGTAGTGGGGGGGGGGTGTTACAAATATGTTATTTGATAAAATTGAAAGGTGAATAACAAATACACACTAAGATCTCTTTTTCTCCCAACTAAGGGGCTGTTTGATAACACTACTTAAGGCTTAAAACTAAATACTTTAAGTACTTAATAAATTAAACCCGTTTGATAACCTAAAACTTATACTACTTAATATATTAAGCACTTCTTAAAAATATGCTAAAATTTTAAGCAGCAAGTCACCTACTTATCACTCAATGTTGAAAATGTTGGTTAGTAAGAATTTTATCAATTCCTTATAATGGACAAATATATCCTCAATCCATTTTACACTTTGAAGTTTTCAATACCCACCATCTACCACAACTGCCACCATTGTATTGTCACTGCCACTACCTCCATTGTCACTATTGTGCCGCTACCACCACCACTATCACTATTCCCACCACTATCATTGTGTCATCGTCACCACCATTACCATTATGTCACCGCCATCACTGCCGTCGCCACCACCATTGTCGCTGCCACTACCACTATTGTGCCACTATCACCACTACCACTACCATTGTGCCACCGTTATCACCACCACTACCACTACCATTGTGCCACCGCCACCACCACCACCACCATTGCTGCCATCATCACTGCTGCCACCATTATCACTATCGCCACCGTTGTGTCATCGCCACCGCCACCACCATTATATCACCACTACCATCACCGTTGTGTCGCCGCCACCATCACAATTGCCACCACCACCATTAGGAATAAGGTAATTGAAATGAGATCGTTAAAAAGAATGATAAAATTAGAATAATATCTATTTTCATACTTCAGTTTCTTATATTTGTCAAACAGTTTGATTCAATTTAATACTTAATTAGTTGATACCAAATAGTTTGCGAATAAAAAAATTCAGCATTCAACACTTAAAATTTAGTATTCAGTTTTCAGTATTTATTTTTTAGTTTTATCAAATACCACCTAAACTAAACACTTATAAAGTCCCAAAATTAATCATAACTAATGTCAAAAATCATAATCAATGTTAAAAAAAATAAAGTAGAATAACTATATAATTTTACCAAATTTGTATAATAATTAAAAAAATAAGAAAACTCAAAAAAATTATGTATACAACTATTAATTGAATAAATTTGTTGATAAAACTAAACTATTAATAATTAACACTAGCTAAATTCATTTATATTATTATGAAAATTGGGGTTGAATCCTCCTGGATGAACTTCTAATGACTTAAGTCCGTCAAGGAAACTTATTTGGTGATAAGTCTATTTTTTATCTTACTAATAAGAACTTAAGTCCACTATTTTTTTAAATTCCAAAAAAACCATCAATAATGCTATTCTATTCAATTATAGAAACCTTAAAAATCTTAAAAGTAGTTGTTAATTAATATTTTAAATTAGAAATTATTACCTCTTAATTCACTCCTAAATTGAAATTCAAATTTATATATTTTCTCTCTCTCTCTCTCTCTCTCTCATTAGAAGAAGATCATCTCATTCAATAACAAATGCAAACCTTCACAATAACAATTTCAAACTGCAAT
This sequence comes from Ilex paraguariensis, assembly GCA_963454935.2. NCBI lineage: Eukaryota > Viridiplantae > Streptophyta > Magnoliopsida > Aquifoliales > Aquifoliaceae > Ilex > Ilex paraguariensis. Next base: position 409,575 of record CAUOFW020006769.1, on the reverse strand, counting down.
ATAATATCTATTTTTTTTCTTCACAATAACATCAAATTTTTATGCACAATAACATAATGACTTTAACAAAACTTAGGAGTATATATGTTATACAATAACATCAACAAGATATTTTTTTACATAATAACATCAATGAAATATTTTTTCCTTCACAGTAATAATAATTTTCCTTTACTTTTCACAAAATATAGTCCATAAATAAAAAAATTATATTATTTAAATAATCAATTGTATTGCACAACAAAAGACCAAAAAACAAAAAAAGTATTTTTCTTTTTCCTCCTAGTAACATCAACTTTTTCCCACAAGTAACACAATCAAGTATTTTTCGATTGTATTGCACAACAAAAGACCAAAAAAATTGAAACCTATATCATTTAATTTAGTAACAATGAATCGTATTTTGAAATTAGGAATACAAAAAACAATAAATATTTTGAAAACTTGGAGGGTTCTTCCTCTGGTTATGAATTTGAATGTTACTATTTTTATTTTTAATTTTGTTTAATATTCTATATTGCTATTTTTTTTTTGTTAAACATGTTACTGTTTTTGTTAAGCATGTTATTGCTTTTGTTAAATATATTGCTATTTTTGTTGAACATGTTACTATTGTTTTGTTGAACATGTTACTATTTTTGTTGAATATATTACTATTATTATTTTTTTAAATATTATTATTGAATGTTACTATTTTTTTATGTTTAAATGGTATTATTTTTTGTGTTGAAATGATAATTTGTTTTTTGTATTTGAATGTATATATATATATATATATATATATTAAGAATAACCTGTGCCTGAACAGTGCAACTAAAAAAAATCGAATATTGAATTTGAACACAATATAACCAAGTGTTCAATTCGGACACAACCTAAACTAAAAGCCTAAACTTGTCCTATATCATGTGTCTGAAGGCACTGCACATAGTTCTTAAACACGAAATAATCAAACAATGAATACAAACATGCATTAAGCTGAAATTCAATGTTCGATTTTTAATGTCACGACTTTAGTGGATACTTTATAAGAAATTTTTAATGATGCCACAAATATATCATAATCAATATGATGCCACAAATGTGGATACTCCTCTGAAAATATGATGCCACAAATATATCAATCTGTCCACAAAACTTATATATTTGATAATCATAATCAAATCATGTCATATGCACACTGAATACCAAAAAAATATCATAAATCCACAGTTGTGCCTAAACATATAGTACCATTGCAAAATAAACTCATAGTTGTGCCTAAACATAAATAAGATTAAATAATGACCACAAAACGTAATTATGTATAGTACATTTACAAAATGGGTTACTCTTTAATCTAATTCATCAAAATGTAGATTATTTGCATGTCATTGTAAGTACTCTCTCTCCATCATAGCCTTGAATGTCATTGTATCAATCCAAATTCGCATCTTCCAACTGGGGGAATGTACAACAATCTAACATTTACAAAACCAGTTAAATTTAGTACACAATAGGGATTTTAAAATTATAAACTTGAAAATAAAAAATAAACTATATCAAATAAATTTAATTACCTTATTCAAACAACACCAATATTGCTTTTCTTGAGCAATTGAACCTATACATGAATATGCATTTAACAGGTAAATGAACACAAACTATATGAGAAGAAATTATTAAGCATATGAGTGAAATAAAGCTCATCTTACGGTTTGCTCCAAGTAGTCATCAATTTGTAAAAAGATGCGTGAAAATAAAGTGAAATAAATATGTGAATATTTTGCGGTGTCAAAAAAAATAGAAAAGGTTTAAACTCACATGATTTGCGAAAATGGTGAGATCTTTCATTTTTCAATATTGTAAGTTTGCAGAGGTGGGTAGTACACTATGATGGCTACAAATATAAGAAACATAGTATATCAAAAAATTAAAAATATTTGTTAAATACACATATTCATTTTGTTGTAAAATTGCTAAAAACACATAATACCCAAAAATACATACTAATTGACATACAATCTCTATAATTAATCAAAACCTTATAAAAACCTATTTCATACTATTCAACATTCATCAAATCAAGAAACTACAAAAAACAAAAGAGATTTATTTAGTAACTAAAATGGGAGAGAAAGACGTCTAGGGATAACACAAACAGTTTAGGGAGGCACAACTTTAATATTTTTGTAGAGATACAACCTAAATGAGTTGAGTAATAATCAAACGTAACTCAATGAGTAATAATGAAAAAGCTAAAACTGTATATTTAACTTATTCACCAAATTAAGTTTAATGAATAAAAATGAATTGGTTGAAAAGAAAAGAAAAAGGCAAAATAAACATAAAAATGTTGAAAATTGTACAAACTTCCAAGTGCTCATTTGAATAATTAAAATCATATTGAAAGAACCACAAAGTTGATTCATCCACAAAAATGGATAGAGTTTTACCTTCACAATTTCTACACACAAAACTGCTTCTAGTACTCCTTCTTTCTTTTGGGACTATTTCTAATTTGCTAACCTTTGCATCCAGTAAACCTATGTAGAAATCCACAAATGAATTGGCAAATGTAAAACTGGAAGAAAAAAAAATCAAAGCGAGTGAACTTTAGACCAAAAAATTCAACAAAAATGGCAGCAAGTAAGAGTAAAATTGATGAATCGAACATTAAAGAATAAAATTAAAAAAAAATAACATTCAAAAACCCCAAAAAAAATAATTCACAAACTGTATTTAACACCCAAATTAAACGCCCAAGTGTGTGTGTTGTGTTGTGGCTTTGCCAAGAAATGTTCTTTAGATACCATCTCATAAAATTATATTAGGTGAATGTACCTTGTTTTTGGTGTCTACATATTTAATTTCCTCTTCAATAAAGAAAGAGGGAAAACTAAATGCACTCTCTGTCAAAGGCCCACTTGACCCACAACACCCGCAATAGTTCAGAGGATCCCTTAGAGTGAGAAAGAATCATTGGACACACACACACATGTACATACGTACCTCATAAATAAGTAGAATGGACAAACAAATTATCCTATGAAGGTTCACCTAGTTGTTAATCAATAAACATTTCAAGGAAACTCCATAGAAACTACCTCCACTCCCACCAACCAAAACCACAACAGAAGGAAAAAAAACATAAAAGAAAAAGCAAAGCATAAAAGTCTCCAACCCGTAACAAATATCATTGTGCAAAACAATCCTTTCACTTTTTTCTTTTCTTCCTTTTTACTCTTGTTTTTGCATTGTATATTGAAAGAATTATTGAGAGAATTTGCTAAAAAATTTGAGAGAATTTACTACCTGGATTACTGTACAACTGGTAACATAGTTGTGAAAACAAGAAACTGGACCACTTAGGGTTTGTTTGGTGCCGCTATTTTTTTTTTCCAATAAACATTGTTCAAGGTTCGATAGAATGAAACTAAAAAACACATATTATATGAAGAGCAAGTAGTTATTTCTGAACTAAAGCAAGTATCATTGAGTTTAAACTCTTCGATTTTCCACAAAACTTAGACCAAAAAAAAGAGAACAATACCATGAACTCGAAAAAAAAAATTTGGGGGTGAACATGTTTTCAAAAAAAAAGGAAAAGTCACGTGATCTACACATTATGTCATTATATAAAGGTTGATAGTTAAGAGATGATCCAAAGGAAAATTGAATTTAAACACACTAATTGCCGAAAGGCTAAAGGTGAATCTAAACACACTAACATCCATAAAGGATGGAAGAGGAACAAACCCAGCAAAAAGGTAGCCTTTTTCCTCATTCCGTTTTCTAACATCCATATATCCAACTACTAGGAAATTGAAAGAAGGAAGAGAATGGAGTATTAGTTTTAGGTCCACTTTGCCAATAGAAAAGCCACAGCTTCAAAATTTATATACTAGAAGTCAAGGGTTTGCTTCTTGCTTAAGGATTCACAGATATGCCTCACCCAATATTTTATGCCTATACAGATAGGCCTCACCCCAATTTTAAAAATTCTACAATCTTAGCCATTCAACAATAAAGGTAAGATTTGCTTTAAATCCACCTCACTGAAATACATTGCTCTCTTGATCACCTTTATTAAATGAAGCTTTATTCAATCTGGTTCATCCAGATATTGTTGCTATTGATGTGTGAGATTGGGAACCTGAGGATTCCTTCTATTTCTGGAAACATTTTATGGGTTTGGATGTCTGAGATTGAGTTGTAATCTGTGGGAAAAAATGTATTCTGTAAGTTGACTGAATGAATGAAAATGTTAGTCATACAAAGAGACACATTTATGCCTTTGTTTAACTGCTTTTTATATAAGTAGTTCATGTAAGAAACACTATCTGAATAAGAACCATTTATATGGTGCATGCATGAGCTCAATAAGTAATCATTTACTACTTGTATAAAGATAGGGGGATGGCTTCAAACACTACCTGTAGTCACCAAAGATATAAAGACAACCCCTAAAAGTAGAAAAAATAGAGAGAAACTATCATTTCACTTTTCCCTTTCTTTTCGGTTTTCATTTTTTTCTTTGTACAAAAAAAAATTATTTCACAAAGTGGGAAATAAAATCACAGAATTCAGTGGAACTGTGGCCACAAAAAATTATTTCACAAAATGCACACATTAAATCCACCTCACTGCAAGCTCCAATCAACGCTATAAATTATTTCAGAAACCACGCATTGAACTTTGAATCACGAAAGACCCAATAATTTCCAAAAACCCCCAAACTCAAGAAGATGATGCAAAGAAACAATAAACTTACCGTTTTTTAGTTGGCCACAAAAAAAAACAAAAAACAAAAGAACAGTGGAAGTAGACGAAAAAGGAAATCTGAATGTGAAAGCAATAAACTTACCGTGCACCGAGGATTGAGAAGGGAAGAGAAAAGTGTCGAAGGAGATAAGCCGGAACAGCCGCTGGACGAACTCAAAATAACAAGAGAAAAAATTCAATTCGAAAAAAGATCAGACAAAGGAATTGTTACCGCTAGAAGATCAGACAAAGGACTCTTAGATGCTCACAGTGAACTCTAGCCTAATAAACCTGATCAAAGAACCAAATCAAAGGGTGAGCATAAAAAAATGAGTTAAACGCCCTGTGTGTGCTGAGTGAGAAAGCAAAGAGATTGGGACCTGAAACGGCTTCCAAATGAAAACACCAAGGATCTGTGGCTTCCAAAGCAGAGAGATTGGGACCTGAGAAAGTGAGTTACCGCTTTGGACATCGGCACAAAAGAGGGATCTGATGCGAGAGAGAGAGAGAGAGAGAGAGAGAGAGAGATGAGCTGTTTGTGCAGAAGAGGGATGGGGGGAGGGTGTTTGCGCAGAGGGTGGTTATAGAAGTGACTCGCCGCCTGTGTGTTGCCATGGCGCGGTTGCTTGTCCGAGGATTTGGGGATGTGACCACCTGAGAGAGAAGACAGATGGGGATCTACTTTTTGCAGGGAGCCGTTGTGATGGGTGGGTTGGGTTAGATTGGATGGGTTGGATTGGGTTAATTTGGGGAGTGGGGGGAATATAGTGGGGATAAATCTAATAAATAGGTGGCTTTCCTTCCCAATGAGTGTTCATTTTTTCAACCTCTTGCTAAATCTAATAAATAGGGTGTCTAGTTCACATTAAACTACAAATCAAATTTTCAAAAAATAGAAAAAAAAACTCAATTGAACTAACATTGTCTAGCGAATTTAGTTGTAGTGAATTTGCCACTATGACTTCTCGGATGTTAAAAAAATATTCTCACGCTACAATTAAATCAAATCAATAAAATCAAAATTTCACTACTTAAAAAAGATTGATTAAACTGGCATTTTTATAATTTCGGTGTCTATTTTGCACAATTCAAGTATTTAAAAAATATGAACATTAGCAAAGGGAAAGCAATACAAATAAGTAAAAAAAAAAAAATTAATAGTTGGTTTAGAATATTAATTTTTTTTTTGTGCAATTGGTTTTATTTATTTTTTTATTGGTCATTGATATTTTTTATTGGTAATTAGTTTGACTTTAAATTTTTTAGTTTTTTTGGTACAATTGATATACCTCGTTATTTTTTATTAGTGATTAATTTGGTTTTGAATTTTTTTTATTTTTTTTGGTGCAATTGGTATCATTTGTTATTTATTATTGGTGATTAGCTTGACTTTGAATCTCTTTTTTATTACTGCTTAGCTTGACTTTGAAAATTTATAACCAGAGAATTTTTTTTTTTTGAATAAATAAGTTTAATTAGAATCATCACGACAAGCAAATAATGCTAAGAGAGAAAGTATAAGATAACATTGTTTATCTTAACGATCCTAATTAAATTTTTATTCTATTTCATATATACACACACATACATAAATATAAATATACGTATGAGAGTTGAGTGTATGAGATAGAGAGAGAGAAAGAGAGTTATACTAGAGATAGAAGTCTTAGAGTTTTAAAAGGAATGAAAGTCTAATTAAAATCGTTAGATCAATAATCTTCAATCGATCTGAGCCGCAAAAAGTTCAAGACAAAAAAATCTAGCTATTTTATATAATAAATTAATTAGATTGTTTATCTTGAGCTTTTCGCGGCTCAGATAGTTCGACAATTATTGATCTGACGATCCTAATTGGACTTTCATTTCTTTTATAACTCTAAGTCTCTCATATCTCATGTAACTCTTTTTCTCTCTCTATCTTATATCTCTTTTAAATATACTATATATATAGATATATATCATATCTCTTAGATATTTTAAATACAGTATCACAAATACACACTCTCTCATCTCTTATATAATTCTATATCTCTCTTACAGACACTCTCTCTATCTCATTCATTTATTTTTTGAGTGAATGTTTTGTGTTAAATATATATTGTTAATTTAAGTGTTTTTTTATTCAAAGTTTGCAGCTTTGACATGATTTTATTATTATTAAATGTTATGTGTGAAATATGCTATTGTAATTTTTTGTACTTCTTAGTCATACATTTGTATGATTTTATAGAAGAGAAAAAATTTAAATGTTAAAAAAAATATCGTAGACATTCAAAACCAAACTAATCACAAAAACCAAAAAAATTCAAAACCAAGTTAATTACCAATGAAAAAAAAACAATGACCAATAAAATAAATAAGTGAAACAAATTGCACCAAAAAACAATATTCAAAATCAACTATAATATTTTTTTTTCCAAGTCGTAGACATTCAAACTCAAGCTAATCACTAATAAAAAAAATAACAAAGCCAAATATTTGAGTAATTTTATAGAATGATAAAGTATTTGAATGCTAAAAAACAAATTCCAAGTTGTAGACATGCAAAGTCAAGTTGCACCAAAAAAGCAAAAAAAATCAAAGCCAGGCTAATCACCAATAAAAAAATAACAAGTGATACCAATTACACAAAAAAAAACAAAAAAATTCAAAGCCCAAGCTAATAGCAATAAAATTAACAAGTAATTGAATTTATAATTCTATTGTGTTATTCGGTTGAATGGTGACAATAGTGATAAATTCATACGTCTTATACATGAGTAAGATTTTATTTATTACTTAAAAATTATAAATTTTATTAGATTTCATTAGTTTTTTTTCCCCCCGAGGTATTTGTATATGTCATATTGTTTTGGGATTTTTGGGATAGTTCTATTAATATGAAAGATATGATCGACATTATATTTCGGGTCATTTTAAAAGAATTGGTATGAATGTTTTTGACCCACTTTCTTTTTCAAGATGGACAATTACTTGCGAGTTTTTATGGGTTATATAGTAAAGTTGAGATGAGTTTAAATTTTGAAAATAAAGAGAGGTCCAAATCGTTCTGAGACAAAACATAAACATATCCAACGGACAACGTAATCCCAACATAAAAGACAGTTCAGATCATCTCAAAAATTATGATTTAACAGTTTACGGTAAGTACTAAATTCTATTTCCCGCCGAGGCCTCTCTCTCATGCCTCTCTCTCTCATACTTCTGCCCAGGTACATATTTTTCTCTCGCTCACTCATTCAATCACACTCTCTCTCTCAATGTTCGTTCTCTTTATCTGTCAATAGTCGCTGCCCAGACACATACACACTCACAAAACAGTCCGAGATATATATAAGATTTGAGTACGACTTGATTGGAAGAGAAGCCAAACCAGTCCGAGATTGAGAGTATCGGGTTTGCCATCCAAGAGCGCAAGAAGAATGGGGTCTTTATTTTTTTATGTGTTTTCTCAATTTTTTCTTTGAATAATTTTTATTATGATTCTTGGTTTTATTTCATTTTGTACACTTTGCGCATCATAGGATTTTCTTTTGCTCTCTCTACATTCTTGATTGATTTATACTAATTTTTAGTATAATTTTTTGGTGATGCATTGTTCTAATTTGGGTTTGATTGATCATATGCTTAGTTCATTTTTTACACTTTGCCGTTCATATACATCAATTTCTATTTTCATATTATGTGTTATTACTAATTGTTGTCATATGTTATAGTTTTTTTCTATTGCTTGGACTTGGTGTTTCAAGTTTATTCAATTTTATGTTGGTTTGATGTTGAGGTTGAGTTAAGATAACTGAGTTTTATATATGATCACAAAGTGTTTGTTGTTTTGCATCAAAACAAAAAAACTTCCCTAAATGACTATCTCTATAATTTTCTTTTCTAGAATGGGTTGAATTATTGAATGTTTGAATAGGGTGGAACATAGTAGCCTGATTGGATATAGTTTCATTTTGGTCAGATACGTTATGTGAGTTTGTTTGTCCTTATAGCCAACTATTGGTTGCTTATCAATTATTCATTTATCTCAAAAGTCTAATATATTTATGTTATCTTCTTTACATGTGTTTGTGGATTTTGCAGCTTCATGGTGTTGACCGTGCCACTCAATGTCTCCAATTCTAGCTAGGTTTGTTAACATTATGCCTGATGTAATTTTCCTCAAGATGGATGTGGATGTGGCTGAAATGAAAGTAAGTACAATAGAGTCATTTTTCAATGCTAATTTAAAACCAATATGATACAGATAGCATATTGGTTGAAAGTTTACAATAGAGTGCGTATTCATAACTTTTATAATTTTCTAGCAGGCCTAAAACATATGTTATTCTCTTCACTTGAATGTTGTGTGCTTCATTTTTTACACTTTGCGCATCATATGTTTTTCTTTTGCTCTCTCTACATTCTTGATTGATTTATACTAATTTTTAGTATAATTTTTTGGTGATGCATTGTTCTAATTTGGGTTTGATTGATCATATGCTTAGTTCATTTTTTACACTTTGTCCTTCATATACTTCAATTTCTATTTTCATATTATGTGTTATTACTATTTGTTGTCACGTGTTACAGTTTTTTTCTTTTGCTTGGACTTGGTGTTTCAAGTTTGTTCAATTTTATGTTGGTTTGATGTTGAGGTTGAGTTAAGATAACTGAGTTTTATATATGATCACAAAGTGTCTGTTGTTTGGCATCAAAGAATAAAAGTTTCCTTAAATGACTATCTCTATAATTTTCTTATCTGGAATGACTTGAATTCTTGAATGTTTGAATATGGTGGAACTGAGTAGCCTGGTTGGACATAGTTCCATTTTGGTCAGAGACGTTATGTGAATTTATTTGTCCTTATAGCCAACAATTGGTTGCTTATCAATTATTCATTTGTCTTAAATGTCTAATATATTTATGTTATCATTCTTTCATTTGTTTGTAGATTTTGAAACTTCATGGTGTTGACCGTGTCACTCTATGTCTCCAATTCTAGCTAGGTTTGTTAACACTATGCCTGCTGTAGTTTTCCTCAAGATGGATGTGGATGTGGCTGAAATGAAAGTAAGTAAAATGCCTTCATTTTTCAATGTTAATTTAAAACCAAAATGATATAGATAACATATTGGTTGAAAGTTTGCAATAGAGTACGTATTCATAACTTTTATAATTTTCTAGCAGGCCTAAAACATATGTTATTCTCTTCACTTGAATGATATGTGCTTCATTTTTTACACTTTGCGCATCATATGATTTTCTTTTGCTCTCTCTACATTCTTGGTTGATTTATACTAATTTTTAATATAATTTTTTGGTGATGCATTGTTCTAATTTGGGTTTGATTGATCATATGCTTAGTTCATTTTTTACACTTTGCCCTTCATATACATCAATTTCTATTTTCATATTATGTGTTATTACTATTTGTTGTTACGTGTTACAATTTTTTTCTTTAGCTTGGACTTGGTGTTTCAAGTTTGTTCAATTTTATGTTGGTTTGATGTTGAGGTTGAGTTAAGAAAACTGAGGTTTATATATGATCACAAAGTGTCTGTTGTTTGGCATCAAAGAATAAAAGCTTCCCTAAATGACTATCTCTATAATTTTCTTTTCTGGAATGGGTTGAATTCTTGAATGTTTGAATATGGTGGAACTTAGTAGCCTGGTTGGACATAGTTCCATTTTGGTCAGACACGTTATGTGAGTTTATTTGTCCTTATAGCCAACAATTGGTTGCTTATCAATTATTCATTTGTCTTAAATGTCTAATATATTTATGTTATCATTCTTTCATTTGTTTGTAGATTTTGAAACTTCATGGTGTTGACCGTGTCACTCTATGTCTCCAATTCTAGCTAAGTTTGTTAACACTATGCCTGATGTACTTTTCCTCAAGATGGATGTGGATGTGGCTGAAATGAAAGTGAGTAAAATACAGTAATTTTTCAATGTTAATTTAAAAACCAATATGATACAGATAGCATATTGGTTGAAATTTTGCAATAGAGTGCATATTCATAACTTTTATAATTTTCTAGCAGGACTAAAACATATGTTATTCTCTTCACTTGAATGCTGTGTGCTTCATTTTTTACACTTTGCGCATCATATGATTTTCTTTTGCTCTCTCTACATTCTTGGTTGATTTATACTAATTTTTAGTATAATTTTTTGGTGATGCATTGTTCTAATTTGGGTTTGATTGATCATATGCTTAGTTCATTTTTTACACTTTGCCCTTCATATACATCAATTTCTATTTTCATATTATGTGTTATTACTATTTGTTGTCACGTGTTACAATTTTTTTCTTTAGCTTGGACTTGGTGTTTCAAGTTTGTTCAATTTTATGTTGGTTTGATGTTGAGGTTGAGTTAAGAAAACTGAGGTTTATATATGATCACAAAGTGTCTGTTGTTTGGCATCAAAGAATAAAAGCTTCCCTAAATGACTATCTCTATAATTTTCTTTTCTGGAATGGGTTGAATTCTTGAATGTTTGAATATGGTGGAACTTAGTAGCCTGGTTGGACATAGTTCCATTTTGGTCAGACACGTTATGTGAGTTTATTTGTCCTTATAGCCAACAATTGGTTGCTTATCAATTATTCATTTGTCTTAAATGTCTAATATATTTATGTTATCATTCTTTCATTTGTTTGTAGATTTTGAAACTTCATGGTGTTGACTGTGTCACTCTATGTCTCCAATTCTAGCTAAGTTTGTTAACACTATGCCTGATGTACTTTTCCTCAAGATGGATGTGGATGTGGCTGAAATGAAAGTGAGTAAAATACAGTAATTTTTCAATGTTAATTTAAAAACCAATATGATACAGATAGCATATTGGTTGAAATTTTGCAATAGAGTGCATATTCATAACTTTTATAATTTTCTAGCAGGACTAAAACATATGTTATTCTCTTCACTTGAATGCTGTGTGCTTCATTTTTTACACTTTGCGCATCATATGATTTTCTTTTGCTCTCTCTACATTCTTGGTTGATTTATACTAATTTTTAGTATAATTTTTTGGTGATGCATTGTTCTAATTTGGGTTTGATTGATCATATGCTTAGTTCATTTTTTACACTTTGCCCTTCATATACATCAATTTCTATTTTTATATTATGTGTTATTAATATTTATTGTCACGTGTTACAGTTTTTTTCTTTTGCTTGGACTTGGTGTTTCAAGTTTGTTCAATTTTATGTTGGTTTGATGTTGAGGTTGAGTTAAGATAACTGAGTTTTATATATGATCACAAAGTGTCTGTTGTTTTGCATCAAATAATAAAAACTTCCCTAAATGACTATCTCTATAATTTTCTTTTCTGGAATGGGTTGAATTCTTGAATGTTTGAATATGGTGGATCTTAATAGCCTGGTTGGACATAGTTCCATTTTGGTCAGACACGTTATGTGAGTTTATTTGTCCTTATAGTCAACAATTGGTTGCTTATCAATTATTCATTTGTCTTAAATGTCTAATATATTTATGTTATCTTTCTTACATTTGTTTGTAGATTTTGAAACTTCATGGTGTTGACCGCGCCACTCCATGTCTCCAATTCTAGTTAGGTTTGTTAACACTATGCCTGCTGTAGTTTTCCTCAAGATGGATGTGGATGTGGCTGAAATGAAAGTAAGTACAATGGAGTCATTTTTCAATGCTAATTTAAAACCAATATGATACAGATAGCATATTGGTTGAAAGTTTACAATAGAGTGCGTATTCATAACTTTTATAATTTTCTAGTAGGCCTAAAACATATGTTATTCTCTTCACTTGAATGTTGTGTGCTTCATTTTTTACACTTTGCGCATCATATGATTTTCTTTTGCTCTCTCTACATTCTTGGTTGATTTATACTAATTTTTAATATAATTTTTTGGTGATGCATTGTTCTAATTTGGGTTTGATTGATCATATGCTTAGTTCATTTTTTACACTTTGCCCTTCATATACATCAATTTCTATTTTTATATTATGTGTTATTAATATTTGTTGTCACGTGTTACAGTTTTTTTCTTTTGCTTGGACTTGGTGTTTCAAGTTTGTTCAATTTTATGTTGGTTTGATGTTGAGGTTGAGTTAAGATAACTGAGTTTTGTATATGATCACAAAGTGTTTGTTGTTTTGCATCAAAGCAAAAATGTTTCTCTATATGACTATCTCTATAATTTTCTTTTCTAGAATGGGTTGAATTCTTGAATGTTTGAATAGAGTGGAACTTAGTAGCCTAATTGGATATAGTTCCATTTTGGTGAGATACGTTATGTTAGTTTGTTTGTCCTTATAGCCAACAATTGGTTGCTTATCAATTATTCATTTATCTTAAATGTCTAATATATTTGTGTTATCTTTCTTACATGTGTTTATGGATTTTGCAGCTTCATGGTGTTTTCCGTGTCATTCAATGTCTTCAATTGTAGCAGGGTTTGCTCACACTATACCTGATGTAATTTTCCTCAAGATGGATGTGGGTGTGGTTGAAATTCAGGTAAGTAAAATGTAGCCCTTTTTCAATGTTAATTTAAAGCCAATATAATATAGATAGCATATAGGTTGGGAGTTTGTAATAGAGTGCATATTCATAAATTTTATCATTTTCTAGCAGGCATAAAACATATGTTATTCTCTTCACATGAATGTTCTGTGCTTCATTTTTTACACTTTGCCCTTCATATACATCAATTTCTGTTTTCATATTATGTGTTATTACTATTTGTTGTCATGTGTTATAGTTTTTTTTTTCCTTGGACTTGGTGTTTCAAGTTTGTTCAATTTTATGTTGGTTTGATGTTGACGTTGAGTTAAGATAACTGAGTTTTGTATATGATTACAAAGTGTTTGTTGTTTTGCATCAAAACAAAAATGTTTTCCCTGAATGACTATCTCTATAATTTTCTTTTCTGGAATGGGTTGAATTCTTGAATGTTTGAATAGAGTGGAACTTAGTAGCCTGATTGGATATAGTTCCATTTTGGTGAGATACGTTATGTTAGTTTGTTTGTCCTTATAGCCAACTATTGGTTGGTTATCAATTATTCATTTGTCTTAAATGTCTAATATATTTATGTTATCTTTCTTACATGTGTTTGCGGATTTGCAGCTTCATGGTGTTGACCGTGCCACTCAATGTCTCCAATTCTAGCAGGGTTTGCTCACACTATGCCTGATGTAATTTTTCTCAAGATGGATGTGGGTGTGGTTGAAATGAAGGTAAGTAAAATGTAGCCATTCTTCAATGTTAATTTAAAGCCAATATAATATAGATAGCATATAGGTTGGGAGTTTGTAATAGAGTGCATATTCATAAATTTTATCATTTTCTAGCAGGCATAAAACATATGTTATTCTCTTCACATGAATGTTCTGTGCTTCATTTTTTACACTTTGCCCTTCATATACATCAATTTCTATTTTTATATTATGTGTTATTACTATTTGTTGTCATGTGTTACAGTTTTTTTCTTTTGCTTGGACTTGGTGTTTCAAGTTTGTTCAATTTTATGTTGGTTTGATGTTTCGGTTGAGTTAAGATAACTGAGTTTTGTATATGATGACAAAGTGTTTGTTGTTTTGCATCAAAGTAAAAATGTTTCCCTAAATGACTATCTCTATAATTTTTTTTTTTCTGGAATGAGTTGAATTCTTGAATGTTTGAATAGTGTGGAACTTAGTAGCCTGATTGGATATAGTTCTATTTTGGTTAGATATGTTATGTTAGTTTGTTTGTCCTTAGAGCCAATTATTGGTTGCTTATCAATTGTTCATTTGTCTTAAATGTCTAATATATTTATGTTATCTTTCTTACATGTGTTTGTGGATTTTGCAGCTTCATGGTGTTGACTGTGTCACTCAATGTCTCCCATTTTAGAAGGGTTTCCTCACACTATACCTGATGTAATTTTTTCTTAAGATGGATGTGGATGTGGTTGAAATGAAGGTAAGTAAAATGTAGTCATTTTTCAATGTTAATTTAAAGCCAATATAATATGGATAGCATATAGGTTGGGAGTTTGTAATAGAGTGTATATTCATAAATTTTATAATTTTCTAGCAGGCATAAAATATATGTTATTCTCTTCACATGAATGTTTTGTGCTTAATTTTTTACACTTTGCCCTTCATATGATTTTTTTTTTGATCTCTCTACATTCTTGCTTGATTTATACTAATTTTTAGTATAATTTTTTGGTGATGCATTGAGCACTATTTGCTTTGAAAGTATAGTTTAATTTGTCTCTTTGTTTGGTAAATCATAATGTGGTATTATTTTGATGATGTTGTAATTTTTAGGGTAGGCTAACTTTTGTTCGTGGGTTTCGACACTTGGGCAATTGCTTTCCAAATTTGGTCCATTGCATTATATTATTGAAGGTATTTTCTTTTTTAAATTTAGTTGATATATATATATATATATATATATATATATATATATATATATATATATATANGTGATGTGATTTGACGTTTGAGTCAAACAAAGGGATGATATGTGAGGTAAGTGATTGATGATGGTTTTTAGAGAAAAAATATGACTGAGATAAAATTCAAACACACTCCTGTTTTATTATATAGATAAGAGATATAGTCTTAACCTATATATGAATATAGATAGATATAAGAAGAAATTTTTTTTAATGTTGGTCAAACTCTTAAAATTTAAAAGTTTTTAATTTTTAGTTTTACCTCACTTTTAAAAGGATGAGATAATCTAATAAAATTGACCAAAAAAATTGATTTTATAACAAATAAATTTTCTTGATAGACTTAAGTCCAAACAAGTCCAGGAACCGACCTCCAAATTTTCCTTTATTAGTCTTACCGGAAGTTAATTTTGAATTCGAGTTCGAATCCAAAATTGGTTAACTATGCGCCGAACGCAATCAAGGTAGAAATTGTCTTGTTTCCAAACAGCTCCCAAAGTCCGCACTCCCCCGAAGTCTGGACTTGAAAACAGGCATGTACCGCCAATAGTTCCATCCCTCGTCCTTGCTGTTCCCACATGCTCACGATCATTGCCAGCCCAGTCTTAGTAACCAGCAACTTCTCTCTCTCTCTCTCCCTCTCCCTCTCCCTAGTCCGATTCATCTCTCCGTAGTTTTCGATTCGCGGTCGTATGGTTTGATCGACGTATTAGGGCTTTGAATTGAGTTAGTTTTTTGTTCAATTGAATCGACTTCTGATAGAGGAGGATCGGATTAGAGTTCAGGAGAGATGGTTAGTCCCAAGAAAAACCAGAGCAATAGTTTTTTTGCTGCGATGACTTCGGGGCTGTCTGTGTTCAGCAACGCCATGCATAGATCTGTCAACGGGTACGTTTTTTGTTTACTGTGATCTGTTGGTTTTACATACTGGTTTGATATTTTTGATGCAATGGATCAGTCTGAATTTTTTACATTTGGAATCCATTTCCAATTGCAGTATTGCAACTAGAGTGACTGATTGGGAGGAGTGATATCTACCAAAACCATGTTTGATTAACACATTCGTGTATCGACTATAAATCTACAGTACGATAAGAAGTTAATTAGCTAGTTGGCTAGAAATATAGTTGCCTTGTTTCCCTATTGCTAGTTGAGGTTGCTTCAATCTATATATATATATATAAAACAATCAAATTAGGTAGGAGGTGGCCTTCCCTCTTACTTTCATTTTTTCTTAGAATTTAGAATTTTTAAATTCAAAACTTAAGGTTCCCTCCAATCAGACGCTGACTCGTGTCATCGATAACTACCCATTAGCTCTTCACTAACTAACCATAATTTTTTAAAATTTTTCAAAAAAATCACTTTTTATCTCCCAAAAACTGAAATATAGTTATTTATTTAACTTCTCAAGTAATAAAATTAAAAAAGTCCCGTAGTATAACAATATGTGAAGGTTATTATGGATATGTTTGGATCGGAGGGTTGGAATGGATTGGATATGTAAAAAGATTCATTTCCTATCTAATCAAAACACACCCAATTGTCATCTAGATAAGATATAAATTGGTATATCCAATCTTTTCCCTTGTTTGGGTAGATTATACATTTTTGTGGGGCCTATGGTTAAGAGTGATGTAGTTTACTTTCATTGACTATTATACCCTTATCCTATCTAATCTAGCACCATGTTGGTTTATAAATTAGCTTCCAACCCATTCCAAACAAAAGAATACACTTTCACATTTATTTTTTTAACAACACATTTAAATATAAAACAAATATTTGTAGATATATTGTAATCATAAAAAATACACCTTATCAATCATTCAAGTTAACAATATAAAATCTTTAAAAAATTAACTAAGTACCGTACATTATCCAATAACACAATAACCAAATAACCAAGTACCATAACCTAGCCAAAGTCAAGTTCTTAATCCTAAAATTATTGCATACTACTCAAAACAAGTTCATGCATAATAAAATGTCATAGCAAGGCACCCACCAAAAATAGTCAAGTAGCATAAATTAGGTCACATGACTCACATCCGACCTTGATAAACATCTGCACCTGGCCAAAGTTGATGACCAACCCAAATTGTTCGTTTTTCCTCGGGCATACTGAAAAATATGTGCACCTTAATAGGGTCACAAGCAATTTTGTACGTTGCCTCATGGTAGTGTTGCATAGCAAGGCCTTCAATCTTAATACATCTCGATAAGTTGTTTCTGCGTATCGTTGTTGCATCTTGCTCATACTAACCCTATGGGCAATACTTGCCACTTGATTTCTACTGTTCTTCACATAGTCACCAAATACCTTAGTTATTTGTGTAAGACTNTTAGTTAATTTGATTGGGTTAGGGTTTTCATAATTTGAGGATTTTTTGTTGTTATTCTGCTGGACTCCTCTTACGTTGTTTGTCTTCTTGCTATGTTGTTGACTTCTTGCCTTTGGGGTTTTTTTTTTTTTTTTTTTTGGTGCTGTGTTGCTGGCTACCTTTTGGGATTTTTTTTTTTTGGTCTTGTTCATCTAAGTTGCTGCCTTCTGTCCTAGTGTGCTGCCCGGCTGGTCTTGGTCATTTATACTGGTGGTTTTGAATCTTTGATCTATTTCAATTTAAGTAATGTTTGTTATGTCTTGGTTGTTTGTTATTATTAATGTTGTTGTTATATATATAAAAATATATATAATTATTTTAGTTAGTCGTAACCTTACCGTACCCGTGTCCTATATTTTGGAATTTTGCTGTATCTCCGTATTCTTATCGTATCGGATACGATACCCGTGTCCGTATCCGTGCTTCTTAGCTCACCACTCATTGTACATATCATTGGCTAACTCATTTCTAAAACAGTCCATGCAATAAATATGTCTATAGTGTCAATCACATCAGGCTCGGCATCTCCATTAGCATTAGTTGCCTCATTTTCAGACAATTCATCTTCTATGGGATTGTACGTCATCTCATTTCTAATCAAATTATGCAATTGGCAGTATATAATGATGATTCGATTGTGTTTGCACACGGGTAGTAACGAAGAGTCTTAAGAATCGCCCAACGATTCTATAGCAATCCAAAACACCGTTCTATAACATTCCTTGTCATAGCATGCTTAAGAAAGTATTCCTTAGCGTTATGTGGTACAACACTCCCTTTGCCCCAATGTTCTAGATGGTATCTTTAGCCTCTATATGTTGCTAAGAAACCTTCCCCCAACATCCACCAAATAGTAAGTGCCCGTGTAAGATGGAAAAAAGTATATGCAAGCAAAATATTGGTGTTCTAACTAGGTAGCAAATGAAGTATACAACTTACTGCTTGCCACTTTCTATCCATTACNGATATTTTTGTTATTTTAAAAACTTAGGGGGTTGAAATGAAAAAAAAGAAAGAAGCTAAACTACGTCGTTTGGCTTGAAAAAGAAAAAACCAAAGCCATCTGCCTACACACTTAGTGAGAGTGAGAGAGAGAGAGAGAGAGAGAAGAGAAGAGCTCGAGAGAAGAGAACGAGCTCGAGAGGACTAGAGGAGGAGAAGAAAACGGAGAGGAAAGAGGAAGGAAGACTAACTTGCGNATTTTTTAAGTAACTTAACATAACTACAATGTTATAAATCACTTACTCGATCCATATGTCTTCATTTGGAATATCAAGTCTCTTATCATGATCATTCCACCAGATACCAGATGTGTTCACCAATGAAAACAGGGCACTGTATTGTTTCTTGCAAACCTTAATTTTAGATTCAATATATGCTGATGCACGTAGGTTAGTGCCTGAAAATGCCTCTTTTAGGCTGATCTCCAATGTTTGTAGATAGCCCGGCCTGAAAGTACCATTTTGACACTTCTACCCAATCAAGCATAGATCCTTTAGCGCGTGAATCAATTGGGTTTCCTCGACAGCGCTCCATGTGTGCCTTGGCCCACGTTCACTTTGGCTATTCATACCTATGTTTGATATGACCTAATACATGAAAAACATTATACCAATAAAACTAATATAGTAAGTGAATCATCATACGTAACCAAAATCCAAAACTTATAACATACAAAATGCATATCAAATTATACACAACAGTTACATAACCAATTGTTCAACAACATCAAACACAAAAAACATAACACTAAAGCATTTAGCCTCCCCTATTGACTCACCACCTAGGAAGCACGAATACTCGCCGGATGTTGGACACGTGTTCGACACTTGTAGATGTGTCCTGAACAGTGGCTTTTGATTTTTTTTGTCGGATACAACTCGGATACGCAGGAATATGGGATGGACATGGCAGGGATACGGCTAGGGTATTTTTGTTATTTTAAAAACTTAGGGGGTTGAAATGAAAAAAAAAGAAAAAAGCTAAACTACGTCGTTTGGCTTGAAAAAGAAAAAACCAAAGCCATCTGCCTACACACTTAGTGAGAGAGAGAGAGAGAGAGAGAGAGAGAAGAGAAGAGCTCGAGAGAAGAGAACGAGCTCGAGAGGACTAGAGGAGGAGAAGAAAACGGAGAGGAAAGAGGAAGGAAGACTAACTTGCGACTGCGACTTGGATCTGGCCCTTCAATTGATATGAAGACTCTTGCAGGTTCTTCTTGTTGCTTTAATTTTTTTTTTTTTCAGACTGCTACTGCTCCTCTTACTTCTTCTGGTCTATGTAATGGACTTTCAAAAAATTTGATTTAGTTAATTTGATTGGGTTAGGGTTTTCATAATTTGAGGATTTTTTGTTGTTATTCTGCTGGACTCCTCTTACGTTGTTTGTCTTCTTGCTATGTTGTTGACTTCTTGCCTTTGGGGTTTTTTTTTTTTTTTTGTCTGGTGCTGTGTTGCTGGCTACCTTTTGGGATTTTTTTTTTTTGGTCTTGTTCATCTAAGTTGCTGCCTTCTGTCCTAGTGTGCTGCCCGGCTGGTCTTGGTCATTTATACTGGTGGTTTTGAATCTTTGATCTATTTCAATTTAAGTAATGTTTGTTATGTCTTGGTTGTTTGTTATTATTAATGTTGTTGTTATATATATAAAAATATATATAATTATTTTAGTTAGTCGTAACCTTACCGTACCCGTGTCCTATATTTTGGAATTTTGCTGTATCTCCGTATTCTTATCGTATCGGATACGATACCCGTGTCCGTATCCGTGCTTCTTAGCTCACCACTCATTGTACATATCATTGGCTAACTCATTTCTAAAACAGTCCATGCAATAAATATGTCTATAGTGTCAATCACATCAGGCTCGGCATCTCCATTAGCATTAGTTGCCTCATTTTCAGACAATTCATCTTCTATGGGATTGTACGTCATCTCATTTCTAATCAAATTATGCAATTGGCAGTATATAATGATGATTCGATTGTGTTTGCACACGGGTAGTAACGAAGAGTCTTAAGAATCGCCCAACGATTCTATAGCAATCCAAAACACCGTTCTATAACATTCCTTGTCATAGCATGCTTAAGAAAGTATTCCTTAGCGTTATGTGGTACAACACTCCCTTTGCCCCAATGTTCTAGATGGTATCTTTAGCCTCTATATGTTGCTAAGAAACCTTCCCCCAACATCCACCAAATAGTAAGTGCCCGTGTAAGATGGAAAAAAGTATATGCAAGCAAAATATTGGTGTTCTAACTAGGTAGCAAATGAAGTATACAACTTACTGCTTGCCACTTTCTATCCATTACGTCTACTGACTGCACCTCGTAGTATCCTAGAATCCGCAGCGAACCCTTTCCAACCAGGAAACACATAAATGAATTTCATATATTGAGAGTGTACACCAAGGACATTGGTTGATACATGGCCATGTCTATTCCTATATCTTGCCTGATTGATTAGGGGTATCCTTGCTCTAATATGCGTGCCGTTTAATCTCCTACGCAATTCTATAACTCAATAATAAATTGGAAATTAATAGTACATCTAAATCAAGTGCTACCATGTTTATACTACTTACAAAAGCATAAAAGACGTAGAGACCAATTACCTTAAACCATCTCCTTTTATTATCAGTGTTGTCTTGAAGGACTGGTTCAAGTCTCTTCAACAAGAAACGATACAATTTTATAACAGCCATAAGAACGACGTTGAAATACCAACCAACTGGTTCACCTAATCTACAAAAATTGAACTTGACATGCCTATTCTTCTCATCATGCCACAATATGTTCAAGAACATTGCTATCATTTCTTCAACACTTATCCTCGTTGGAGTTAAACCACCAATATCTTGAACTAAATTACAAAGGACACGAAAAGTGTGCATGTCCATCCTAAATTACTCTATGAAATTAATGTCGCTCTCACCAACTGATCGATGTAAGTGTTCTATTTGTAGACGATTTCTAGTCAATGATCTTGTTGGTCTTGGTTTCTTTTGCATCCCAAATTCCCACATTATAACAATAAGGATCAAAATCAAAAACATAAAATTGATCAACTCCCTTCTAGTCTTATCTAACACAACTATTAAACTAGCAATCTGATCAATGTGGTTTGACATTGCCTCTACAAGAGCCATCATGAATTACGATATGAGGAATTAGACAATGACAAGCTAGTTTCTCTCAATACCATATTGGCAATGACAAATTCAATTAATTATAACATAAACTGTCAGAATGGATGTAATTTGCCCCCCATCAAAGTAAAATGTATTGAAGAAATCGAAGGCATCATATGTCCGATCATAAACTTTTTTTCCAACACTTTATTGTATTTCTTTTTTGACTTTCATAAACTTTTCTTAATACAAAACATTTATCATTTGCCTATGTAATCTTGTAGGTAAATTCTTAAAAGATGGGGTTCGACATTTTTTTTAGTGGGGTAAATTGGTGGGGTCCAAGTTGGTCCAACTACCTAATAAAATTTGATTGATATGGGTATCAAATTGGGTGTTCCATCATGTTGGAGATATAGCAGCAACCTAGTTTATTAGGGTTTTATTAAGTTTTTCTTTTTTACCTTTTTGTCCTTATTGTAACTCTCATTGACTATATATACGGCGGCTCTACACTTAGTTTGTATCCCTTTTACTCACATTTATTTCAAGTTGGTATCAGAGCCACCAACCCTAACCCTAACCCTAGCCTCCGCCAAACATCGCAACCAGTAGCAGCTTCCACTCCATCAAAATCAGCAACCCCAAGCAGCATCCCAGTGTTTAGTAGCCTCACCTACAAACTAGCAACACAACCAAGACTGCCTCACAACTGAGACTGGCTCACCTACAAACACCCAGCGACAATCCAGAATAATCTCATCCTTCACTGCCCAGCACCGACAAACAGCACAGACAAGCACCGACAAACTACTGCGTCCATATCATTGCCCAGCATCGATAAACAGCACAGGCCAGCATCCCACCGACAGCTAAGCAATCGACCAGCATCCCACCGAAAAACAACAATTATATGTTTCCCAACGAAAAACTCAACCCAGCGAACCCAACTGCCTAACAAATCAGCAAAGAACCAATACAGCCATCGACAGCCACAAACCCATAAACCAAACTGAAAGACATATTAAATCAGCCTGGCAACCTAATAAACAAATCAGCCCAGCAACCTAATAAACCAAACTCCTACTGTTGGGTCATTCTAGACCAGCATAGCAACCCAATAAACCGAACTCTTACTATTGGGTCATTGTCCAGCCCATTATTGGGTCGCGGTTTTCGTTGGGGCTTCGTTTTAGGATTTTTTATGAGGGGTTGAATCCTCTTTTTCTCCGTCTGTTGATATTCTCTTGATGCAGTAGATTATTTATATTTACTGGATTTCTGAGCACCGTGATCTGATTATTTGAGAGTTTTGTGAACCTTCTTTATCTGTCGCTACTGTTCGACTGGAGGTATATTGTTCTCCCCTATTTTATCCCTTTATTTTCCTATCACGGGTGCTCTAGTATTATTGTTGATATGACTACTACCACTGAGGGACTTGAGACCCCTACTGTTGACACCTTTATTGTTGAGACATCCATGGGTACTTTCACTTTTATGTTTGACCAGTATACAGTACCTACTAGCACAGTTGCATTACCAGCACTACCGNTTTATTTTCCTGTCACGAGTGCTCTAGTATTATTGTTGATATGACTACTACCACTGAGGGACTTGAGACCCCTACTGTTGACACCTCTACTGTTGAGACATCCATGGGTACTTTCACTTTTATGTTTGACCAGTATACAGTACCTACTAGCACAGTTGCATTACCAGCACTACCGGGCATGATCTCTCAGAAAGTTACGGTACAGTTGTTGAATGGTCGTAACTTCGCTGAGTGGTCTCGCTCATTCCAGCTTTTCTTAGGCCGTGTAGGGAAGCTTGGTTGGCTGACGGGATCCCACCCAAAGCCAGCTGATGCCGACCCT
>CAUOFW020006769.1:135441-377954 GCA_963454935.2 Ilex paraguariensis | reverse complement strand
AAAACTATAGAAGCTACAGGTTTCCTCACTGACCTTATATAGTTTTTGATTGTATTACCTGCTGAAGCACCTAACATAATTGCTGGCAAAATGTGTGGATCAGCAATAAGCTCTTCACCTTGATCTTCTTTGTTCGCTAGTAGCATTCCAGCTCCACCAGCCATTTTCACTTGTTCTCCCATTTCAACTCGACTATTATTTCCTATTTCACAAACAACAATCTTCCCTTTGACAAGCTTTGAAGAGAGTGATCCATTAGTGCAATACTCAGCACCTTGGCCACCAGCAGTTTCACCATACACAAGTGGCAATTGCTTAGTAGGCTTGCCTGAATATAGAGATGCCCCTTTGAAAATCTGCGAATCACCAAGTTTAACCATTGTTGGAAAGCTTCGATCAAGGTAGCTTGCAGCCACGGTCATGACCCATGGGGCACCATTGCTAACAGTTGAACTAGTTGGCCCTAAATTACCTGCTGAACATGAAACAAAAACCCCATTTTGGACTGCACCAAATGAGGCGATAGCCACGCTATCCATGTCATAAGGCATTGGAACACCTCCTAAAGAGAGGGACAAATCATCAACCCGATCACTGACAGATTGGTCTATGGCAGCTAATAAATCAGAGTTTGAACAACCCAATGCATAGCAAACTTTATAGGCTGCAATTCTTGCTGTATACTTCATGCCACCAGCTGAGCCTTTGGCAAGACCTTGAAAGCTAGCTCCAGTGACCAGATTACCTGCTGCAGTTGAAGCAGTGTGTGTTCCATGCCCATTTGAGTCTCGAGGTGATCGATAGTCCACTGTTTCATCGACCCTTCCAGCACTGACCTCATACCCTTTGTAAAAGGCTCTTGCACCAATGAGCTTCTTGTTACAGTTTGAAGTTGTGAACTTTGTGCCAACCTCACAAGTGCCCTTCCAACAGGAAGGCACCGGGGAAATGCCAGAGTCCCGGAAACTCTTGTGCTCTGGCCATATCCCACTATCAACAATGCCAATTATCACATCAGAGGCCATGTTTGCAGCATTCCAGAGTCCTTCGCCATTCTTAAGGCCTAGAAACTGAGGTTTGTGAGTCGTATGGAGGGTCAGCATTTCGTCAGGGGTAGCTGAGAGGAACCCCTCGACTTTTTTCAATGATTCGAGCTGTCTTAAGGAGAGTTTTGCTGCAAAACCAAAAATGGCAGTTTCATAGACATAAANGTCGTCCGCAGAGGCAGAGTATCGGGCATTGACACTTGGCACATGTGAGATTATCTAGCTACGATCGAATCTTGACGAGTTGGGTTTTTTCAGTGACCTCTCCATCCACATTATATTGTGATAATCAATCTGCTATTCAACTCGCTTCTGACTCTTTACTACATGAGAGAACGAAGCATATAGAGATCGATGTTCACTTTCTTCGGGAGAAGGTCAGCAGTGGTCTTGTTACTCCATCGTTTGTGGGGACCAGTGATCAAGTTGCGGATGTTTTTACCAAACCTGTCACTCTGTCTATTCTTCGGGACTCCGTTGTCAAGCTTGGCTTAGTTGACATTTTTGCGCCTAGCTTGAGGGGGAGTGTTGGAGTATANCTATTCTTCGGGACTTCGTTGTCAAGCTTGGCTTAGTTGACATTTTTGCGCCTAGCTTGAGGGGGAGTGTTGGAGTATAGATAATCTAGGTTTATTAAGATTTCTTTTCCCTTTTTTACCCTTACTATGATTTTTATATTTTGCCTATATATACGGGGTTTTACTCTTAATTTGAGTATTTTCTTTTACTCACAATTATTTCAAGTAAATGCAATGAGACTGATTTGCATTTAAAAATGTAAGTATCCTCCTAATAAAAACTTGTATGATGTTATCGAAATATAGCATCCTCATTTTTAGCTTGCCTTCTTGGTAGATAATTTTCCACCTTTAGGGTTAGGAATTTTGTGCAGAATCAAGTCACAAACAATTGTATTAGTCTGTCTACACATGGTAGGGCCGGCAGTTCACGAACTTTTCATTTTGAACCAAGTCTTAATAGGTTTGTGATATAATCAAACTAGGGTAGCCCATGTTTGAAGGCACGGTGCAATGTGAATAATTTTAAAATGAATGCTGGTGGTTGTCGGAAGAATCTATTTGAAATCATCGGATGAATTTATTAAAATTTATCTTATTTTATATTATAAATATAGATTATAGATTGGCCAATAAGACTTATTTAGTTAACTGTTAACACAAATTCGATCATATCCTCGTATACACGATACAAACTCGACTATACATGAGATAAATGGATTGGATAAGAGGTGAGTGGCTTTTGATATTAATGGTTTGAGGGGTTCGTCGGGAGCCAATATGATTTAAGCGTAGTTTGAAATGGAATTAGTTAATTTTTTTTTGGTTAAATATCACACATTTCTCCTAAACTTTAACCCAATTATCAATGTATTCCCTCAACTTTCAATCCTTTCAATTTAAGCCTTAAATTTTACAGGTAGAATTGAATGGAATAAGCTATTTGCTACAATTTGTATTGTTTTGAGCACTAAATACAAATAATTAAACACCAAAGGGGGATTTCAAAACTGGGGTATAGGTCGAGGCGTTTATGACACTTACCTTTTAATTTTTACCTCTCGCTTCTTAAGGTGTCATGTCATATTATATATGGTATTGAGAAATGTATTCCTTATATTTTCAATATCAATGAAATTTAGGAACGGTAATAGAAAATATTTTAATCCTCTTATGTTTTTTAGTTTAATAGATATTATAGTGGGTCTTATAAATAATCATCTATTTTATCACATATTGTATAACAAATATATAATTTTATCCTTAATATTATTTATTTCATTATTCCGTTTGTGTAACGTTTTTGTACAATGTTTGGTATAATACATGATATGACAATCCATATCCAAAAAATTTCGGATAATGTAAAATCTTCACATAAAAAACAAAGAATTTGATGCTATGAATCGATGACACTGTACAAAATATATATATATGTTTCATATGTATGTACAGAAAAAATTTGTAAAAAAAAAATTAAAAAAAATTGGTGACACCATATGCTTAAACATAATATAAGGAAAAAATTTAAAATATTTTTTTTAAAAAATTAAAAAATAAAAAAAAATTGGTGACATAATACACTTAAACATAATGCAAGAAAAAAATTTTAAATATTTTTTTTAAAAAATAAAAATAAAAAAATGGTGGCACTATTCGCTTAAAACTTAATTCAAGAAAAAAATTCAAATTTTTTTTAAAAAAATTAATAAAATTAAAAAACAAAAAAACCATTGGTGGCTAAATCTTAAGCTAACATTAAAGGGTGAAGGGTAATTTAGTCATTAACCTCCTTAATCACGATGTTGACCAAAATCCAACAAATAATATCACCTCCTAGGTGATATTATATAAACTCATGTACATGATTTTTTGTGACTGTAATGAGCGGGTCTGTATTGTGACCCGAAAAATAGTATCACGCAAAAAAAAACAAACAAATAAAGTATTACTGGGCCTCGCGTACTATTTTCTCTAATTCCACCTTTTTTTACCACCATTATCCTTCAAACCAACATGCCCTTAAGGACTGTTTGGTAAAGATGTATGGAGGGCTTGACAAGATAAGTTTGGAGAAAATAGTCCAAAGGACCCTCAAACCCCATGTTTGAATTGAAAATTCAATCCTGAATATTCAATCATGGGTTTTGTTAAAACCTAGAGAGGGGTGGGTTTGGGAAGATGGATTAAGGGATTAAGGATACAAAAGACAATTATACCTCTTAACATAAGTATGAATTAGATTGATTAAAAGTAAAATAGTCATTTATATGACAAATAGTTGTTAATAATTATGATATATCCGTGGGTTTTACCTGTGTATGTGTTGCATACCAAACATAGGTATCGACTAAATTCAATGTTGAATCCTATCTTTATAAAGAGGGGTTTAATTTTGGAAGAGTTTGAGGAAGCCAATCCAAACTCTCTTAAAAAATTCATTCAAACAAACCTTTACTATTTGGTAAGGGGGGGGGTATGAGGGGGTTTGGCAAGATGAGTTTTGGAAAAATAGTCCAAAACTTCCCCAAATTCCATGTTTGTATGAAAAATTCAATCCTGGGTTTCCAAACCCGGCTCGTAGTTGGTTCGAAGATTAAATTCATGATCATAAGTTTCGTCAAACCTAGGGGGAGGTTGGTTTGGAAAGATGGACATGGGATTAAGGATCCAAAAAATAATTATACTTTTAAACATAGTATAAATTGGATTGATCAAGGGAAAAATAGTTATTTATAGGATAAATAATTATTAATAATTATGATACATTCATGAGTTCTACATGTGTCTGTGTTGCATACCAAACATGAGTATGAACGGAATTAAATGTTGAATCTCATCTTTGCAAAGAGGGGTTTGAGTTTGGAAGGGTTTGAAGAAGTCAATTCAAACTCCTCCCTAAAATTCATTCAAACAAGCCCGAGTGTTAACAACATTGATTAAAGTTAAGTAGGGTTAGAACCAAGGATTAAAATTTCGTTTTGAACGTTAAAAACAAAACGAATTAGTGATGAAATCGAGATTCTAATGTTATGAAGTGTTTCATAATATTTTCAAGATATTTTGTAATGTTTTAATATATTTTCTACAATTGTTTTTGAATGTTTCAAGGACTTTTAAGATATTTTTTAGTTTTTTTGTTCTGTTTCTAAAACATATTGAAACACTTTTGTTTTTTTAAGTTATTAAAATAATACACCAAAATAAAATTTTGATCCTTGTTAGGACCTGCCTCCTTGGCTTCCCTATCACTAATATCTGCAAAATATTTTTGGTTGTTGATTAGATGACCCAAGCAATACGCTTGCCAAAACCGTTATTATAATGTGCTGCCACCAAACTCACTGTGCAAAGTACATAGAAAAATGTGGGATGAACAACAATTCTAATATAAATCCAGAGGATCACTATCATACAGCTGGATAACAGCCCATTCTAAGTGAACAGCCAGCCTCAACTAGTTAACACTTTGTCTGCCCCATGCATCTAGTGAAACAAATGGGTTGTTCCATGTGTTAAATGCTACCCTATCAACTGGTTATGGAACATTACATATTAGTAAAATTGAGAAAGAAATAATACCAGTTGAACTTACCGCCAAGTGGGGTGGTTTAGCGGGGTACCAGCCGAACTTTTTACCCGAGGTTCAAATTTTAAAGTCTACATTGAGATTCGGTGGTTAATCATTATATAGTTAAGTTCATTCCCAAGAGGAATAATGAGCACAATCAGAGATCTCATAATTCCACTAGTAAGTGTTTATCGGGGGATAGTATCTGGATGTTCTCTTTTGTCCTAACTCCTTTTTTTAACTAGCCAAAAAAAAAAAAAAAAACCAGTTGAACTTAATTTGGGTTCCAATGCAATGTGAGTGTTGGATTGGCAATGGACCTTATCTAACATTGAGATTTATTGTCGGTCCAACAACATCAATACATTACATTTCCAAATTAAGTTCTGCAATTAGGTGAAAGTATTATTGCTTTGTTCAAGGTATGATCGCCAAGCTCTTGACCCACTCAAAGAAGAAAAATGATCTCTCTCTCTTTTGCTCCTCTCAAGGATTACCGTGAACATTTTCAATGGATCGAATTCTGATACAACGTCATCTAATAATCTAAATTTAAAACTCTAATCCGAATTGAAATGTCGATAAATTATATTTTCATACTCTACATCCTATTCCATTAAAATTCTAAAATCTAGTTGGAACCGAATAATCCAGTTAGAGTAGAATTTTAATAAATTACCTCTAAGTTTCAATTTGACTTCCTCAAGTAATCACTAAATTTAATCAAGTGGTCATTTATTTGAACATATAATTCGAGTAGGATCATATGCAGATCTTATATTTGTATACTTGATTTGAATCCTTGAAATATAATATAAACTAATTTGGATAATTGGTAAAAAAAAATAATATATCCAATTAAATAGACTTTAATTCTAATTCGAATAGGATTTTGATTTGATCTGTTGACAGGCCAACACATTTATATGTGGCTATGTGTTTGTCAATGGACCAGATTATGATTCCGAATAAGTAAATATGGATTAATTTTTTTTATCAATAATTTAAATCCTAATCTGTTACATCATATTTAATATACTTTGATTTGGATATACTAATATCGAATCCATTTATGATTCGATCTGAAAATACGTTTATATTTGTATAATTTTTTGATGAAATTAAGTAATTATTTGATATAATATAATTTGTCAAAATACAACTTAATTTAATTTCTAGGATCAGATCAGATTGGATATCCGATTCTTAACGGATTTGAGTATAGACTATGAAAATAAAATTCGTCGGTGAATTAGATCGAATTCGGGTTAAAACCTCTTAATTAAGATTTAATTTGAAATTGACTCTAATTCGATCCATTGAGGAGCTTAATCATAACTCTAATGTAAAGCTTGTGACGAACTCTTTCATCTACCTTTCGGGGTTTGTTATTGTTTGGATCACCAGATGATGCTGGAAAGGATAGAATATTATAAGGAAAGAAAGAAAAGGTTGAAATTCTGAAGGAAACATGACATAAGGAATAAAGTGGTGGGTTAAGGAGGTGAGATTTAGATGGTTGTTGGTCTGCTTAGCCCACAAACCTTGAATAAGAGTTTTTAATACAATTACCGAGGAGAATGCAGTGACCCCATTCAATCATAGACTATGATTCTTATCATTACCTCTCTTTTGTGATCAAAACGACTTCCTTGGAAAATATGAAATATGTAAGCACAGAATATAACAAGACTGCCCACGACCAAGTTACGTGTATCGAATTAACCAAGACGCCTTTTACAAGAGTAGAACTTAGAATCTCAACCAATTTTTTTACTTCACAAAACTAAAACATATTGATGTTGATGAGGATCATCACATCGTCTTAGTCCCTTCTTTTTATGGAGGGTGTTTGAGGGTAAGGGCGGAGTCAGGATTTTTGTTTATTTCGGACTAAGCTAAACATTCATACCACTAATAAAATACAAATGTAAACTCATAAACATATATTTAATAATACAAATGTAAACTCATAAACACTTACTAATGAAATTGGACTCTTCGATCCTTCCTAGAACAAAAGGCATCTATTATGGAATCTGTATCGATTGCTTCCGTTATTTTTCTTTTAATGTAGACAACTAACGAATCAGTCAAATACTCATCTTCCATCTTGTTACGAAGAGTACTTTTGACATGTTTCATGACTAAAAATGCTTTTTCTGAAGTTACCGTAGAACCGGGAAGAGTTAAAAGAAGACGAATCAACCTATCAATCAAATTGTAGGACTCTACCTTATTTGTTTCTACTAAACCACGACATAATTCTGAAATTGTAGACATATTTTGAAACCTCTCATGGCGAACCACATCAAATTGATAATGATCCAGTTGACATTTCAAATAATGCATGTCTTGTCTATCAAAATCAACTGCATAAAACTTCTGAGCAAATAAACAAATGTGATCAGGATTGAAAAATTTAAAGTTGTCCCGAGGATCTAAAGCAGAGCTGAGTATAAACAATTTCATTGTCTCTTCGTTGAATCTACTATGTAACTCTTCTAACTAATGTTCAATCGTAGCATTAAATAAGTCCATGTGATAGTGATGATCAACTGTAATGTTATCATTCTGTTGACATGAACGTCATTCCCCTTTGTACTGAGTGTTCATATCAGGTATATCGACATCAAATTTCATGCAAACTGATTTCACATGGCTAAGGAGATAATCAAAACCTTTTGCTCGCAAGGTTTGAAGCAATGATTTTGTCGATGAGACTAAATTCATTTCATTCAAAATATCTAATGATTTATGTTGCAATGTCCGACAAAGCATATCTATAATCCGCATAATCTTGTGCATAAGATGCAATATGAATATGAAATTGAAGGACTTCATTGCCATTAAAGAACCACCAGTTTTCCCACGAATTGTATTTGAAGATCATTCATTAACCATACATTCAAACACACTAATGATAACATCATACATATCTATCAAACCGCAAATGAATTCAAAATGTGAGCTCCAATGAGTAGTACCAGCTCGATGCAAAGTACCTATCTGATTAGCCCTTTTACCAGTCTCTCGTTCACCACAAGCTATCCCCCTTTCAATCTTAGTAGCTTGGGCAGATCGCAGTTCTGTATGACGCTTAGGAGAAGCACTAATAAGATTGTCAATGCATGTCAATTTGGAAAAGAATTGCCATATTGAAATCGCATCTTCAGCAGTTGCAATTAATGCAAGTTGTAAACAATGAGCAAAACAATGAACATAGTATGCATACTCACAATCATTGTGACACAAAGCTTGCAATCCATTAAATGAACAACGCATGTTGCTAGCACCATCATATCCCTGACCTCGTAAATCTTGAATGTGCAAATTGTGACGAGTAAAAACTTTTGATATTTTTTTCTTAAAAGTTAAAGACGAGGTGTCGTTAACATGCACAATCTCAAAAAATCTCTCATGCAAAAAATCCTGAACATCAACAAATCTCAAAACAATTGCCATCTGTTCTTTATTTGATGTATCATTTGCTTCATCAACCAAAATACAAAACTTGACATTTTCAACTTCTTTCACGGATTTTTTTCTCTTACTTTAGTAGCTAGAATATATGCAAAATATATTTTTGGATCATAGGAGACGTATATTTTGCATTTCCTAGGGCTTTCTCTAAGACAACATCATTTATCTCAACATTCAACTTTGCTATCAAACTAATCATCTCAATTAGATTACCATGGTTCTTTGACATTACAAATTTATCACAACCTCCCAAGACACATCCCTGTAAAGTAAGTCATTGAACACTATCAATGGTAGCCTTAAGACGAAATC
This sequence comes from Ilex paraguariensis, assembly GCA_963454935.2. NCBI lineage: Eukaryota > Viridiplantae > Streptophyta > Magnoliopsida > Aquifoliales > Aquifoliaceae > Ilex > Ilex paraguariensis. The sequence goes on along the minus strand of CAUOFW020006769.1, from coordinate 369,024 downwards.
GATTTCTCTTTATTTCTTCTGAACTTTGAACATTCATAACTTTATCAATGTGCACTGATATATTCTTCAACGCCTCAACATTTCTCACAGTATTATTGTGTGTGGAAGCAAGACCTCCCATATGTGACAANGTATTATTGTGTGTGGAAGCAAGACCTCCCATATGTGACAAGAAAACACGTTTGGCCTCATTATTCACTCTCTTCTAGCTACTAAAACCATCAATGGTAAATGCAGGATGTAGAGGTTCACGACCTTGAAAAACAAAGCACAGAAAGCAAAATGCCGCATCTTTTGAAATAGAATACTCTATCCATGAAAATTTTTTGTACCAACTTTCTTGAAATCTTCGATTTTGAACTCCAGTTTTAGTCCTCGGATACTCAGCCAAGATATGTTGATTTGGTCCCCACTTTATATAAGCACGTCTAACATCATCTTGATTATAAGCAGGATATTTTTATATCGGAATACGCAATGCGGGATCTCGTTCAAGTTCATTCTCATCAAAAGGAATCCTTGGAACTTTTGTTTGAGGTTGAAGACCTTGAGGTTCAACAACCGCAAGAATCATAGGAATATTAACACTTGTTGATGTTTCTACTAGACTCAAAGGTTCAAAACTAGAATTTGATGTTGATTCTCCACTTTTCTTTTTGAAGAACGAAAAAATTATTTTTGCTCTTTTTCGTTCTTGATTTTCCATCCTAATAAAGTAGAGAAGGGTTGAAAATTAGAGACGTATACTAGAGAAACAAATCAACAAGAATCACCTAGCCCCAAAAATCTACAAGAGACATATAGATATTCCTAGGCCTCACACATTTCATTATCAAATCTAATTTTATGTTCCTTTGTCCCAAAAATCACCTAGCCCCAAAAATCTAATTTTGTGTTACACAATCATTAGATAGAGAAAGCAAGAAATTAAACATACATATGAACACAAACAAATGAACAATCTTTTTACCATTCTCCTAGCAGTTGAAGAGTCAATCAGAGGTGAATGCTGCTTATGAGATTGACAGGTTTCTTTACCGAGCATATAGTTAGTTTCACCACTTCCCCTGTCCTGAGCACATTGTGTCTTGAACAAACCAATTACAAAACCATAAATTCAATCAAATGAACACTCTTTAGCACCAAGTGGGTTTCATAGCTAAACTGAGGATACAAGAGAGTAACCAGAGGCCCAACACTGCCTATTGCTGTGGGATAATATCTTATGATGGTCAATTAAGTACATATTTCACACTTATGATATAATCACCTTAATTTTTTTTGTCATTTCAGAAAAATTGAATAAAAAAGCATCTTTATTTCAAGAAATGAAGAATAATATGATTGGAACTTGTCTGCAGGCAGTCTAGGACTAAATATACATCGACCTCTTTCAGGTTTTTAAAATTTTACAGTTTATTACCCCTCATATAGCTTTATTTTAGGTGGGCATCAAAAATAAAATCTTTAACTCCCTGATTCTACCACATCAAAAATAAAAAGAACAAAGCTTATTGAAGTAATTGTTTACTTCATAAAAAGTACAATTCTTGAGAAACTTTGAACAAACATCAACAATTGCTTATTGAATGGAAGAGCTTGTTTTGTGATTGCAAACTATTAAGTCAACATACACCAATCAGTTTTTGGCCCTCATTCTTATTAATCCTAATTTCTTGCAAACCCATGAGATAAATAGAATAAGCAACAAAATGTGTTGTTATATGATTAGGAGTTTTTTGGTCTCTGTGAATGGGTGTGGGTACGTCTGTATCGACACATCACAAACAATGGATATGGAAAACAATAAATCTAAAGCAGAGAAAAAATTTGCATACCCGCAAATAGAGAAAACCAACACCTGTGTGTGATTCAAGAAGCCCGCAAACAAGAAATCTATATCTATACCTGTATGTATAGGTAGCACCGTGAACCAGAAAAATAAAATAAAGCTGTGTGTGATTCAATGAGCCCACAAACCAGGGTATTTGAGCAGAGGGACTCGCCGCCTGCCATGGAGTCGTTGCTTGTCCGAAGATTTGGGGAAGTGACTCGCTTGAGACTGAGAAAGAAGAGACAGGACATGGGGAAGTGACTGAGAGAGACCGATTGGGAAAGCTTTGCAGGTGGGTTGGGTTGGGTTGGATGAGATTTTTTTTGGGGGAGTTGGACTGGTACTTAGTGATAATTTTTTTTTTAATTTTTACTCTGGGCTTCAACCCACCAATAAATCCGTCCTTGCTTGAGAGATCTATTGGTATAGTTTTGACATTTGACGTTATTTACACAAAGATTGTCTTCCTCCAATTGAACTTACAACTTCATAGAAATTGACCCGAGCCTATTACCGACTCATGTCATTGTAATAAATGCTACTACACAAGATTAATGTCCTCAGCTTTAAAACCAACAACCTCTCATGGCTATAAACTCCATACAATTTTATCACCCTATGTATCATAAAGAGTATAGAACAATACTTACCGAAAAAAACAAAAACAAAAAGAGTATAGAACAATGCATGCAATTATACTTGGCGTGGTTGCGTCAAATGATATGTCTCAAGGGGTTTAAAAGTAAGAATTTGTGGGGCCAAAACATGAATACAAAACTTTGGTGATCCTAAACTTTTTTTTTAACGGTGAAAACCAAGCGATGGTTGAGAGACAACCACCCTTCACGTGGAAAGTAACATTGATGATGTTGAGTGTGGTGGGTGGGTGAGTATTTGGTAAGCCGAAAATACCAGTTCCCAGTAGTTTTTTTTATATGCAATGGCGTGATCTGGTGGGTGGGCTTATTCAAGGCTCCATCATGGTATCCTATGCAAATGTAGAGAGAGAGAGAGAGAGAGGTCTTTTTCATCCAACAGTGGCAGTCATCCCCACCCGCACCTTATGAAAAACACATTTTACCTTATTGAAAAATTTGTAAAAGATCTCCACTTAATATTGAGAGTTGTACTACAAGAACAAATGATATTGGCCAACTATCCATAGAATTTGGGCATATGAAGATGTTATTTTCATCCAAACGTGTCATATAAAAAAAATTTATATTTTTTTTTATCGTAGGAGTAATTTCATTTTTGTTATGAATATACAAATAAATTTCTCTCAGCAAATCACAATATCTACTTAATAAATTTTTAGGACACTTTAACACGTTTTATTCTAATCGATAAATAGATGACACATTTATACTATTTATTTTATGAATGATCCTTAAAATTTTATTCATACATGTGTACAACAAAAAAAATATTAATTATAGTTTTTTTTTATTAAAAATGAGATTAATTGTAGTTTGTTACAATTAACCCAACAAGTTTTCATACTTTGATGACTTCATTATTAATGATTGATAAAATAAATGTCAAAATTACTTATATATACACTAAAGAATATACCACACACTTTTTTATTTTAAAATTTTGTGAGTAAGATCACAAAATTTTGCTANGAATATACCACACACTTTTTTATTTTAAAATTTTGTGAGTAAGATCACAAAATTTTGCTAGGTTTTAAATTTCATGCTAAAGTGCATATAAATAATAAATGTTCAAGTTGATCAAAAGATTTTAAGATGAACCTAATATGTCCAAACTAATCCAAATATGTTTAAAGTGTGTACTAATTGATATGATAAGAAAATAGAGTAATATTTTAGAGATTTAATTTGGGGACTTAATTCAATGTAGTCATTGAATTAGTTGTGATTCTAAGGTTAGATGGAGCCCATTTTTAGTCCAATAGCTATATTGAATTAGATCCCCCAATTAGGTCATCATAGTAGATTCTAATAGCATTTTTCAAAAAAATAATAAGATTAACATAATTAAATATACTTAAAAATATATAACTCATAATGATAAGACAACAAAATTAACGGTGGCCATGTCATTGAGTGGCTCCGCCACCGGTGACAAAGAAGGATTTTTAACATGTTCGATCACATCATATGTTGAAAGAGCAAAACTCTAGTATGATAAGATGTATCAATAATATAAAATAGAACATGTTTTAATAAGTTTATAAGACGATTTCAATAGACTCATCCAACGGCCGTCAACNGGTAAGATGTATCAATAATATAAAATAGAACATGTTTTAATAAGTTTATCAGACGATTTCAATAGATTCATCTAACGGCCGTCAACACCCTTTTCGAAATCATTCACATTGTACTATGCCTTCAGATACGAGTTATCTCCACTGTTTCTATAATACATAACAATTTTTAATTCTCNATACCACACACTTTTTTATTTTAAAATTTTGTGAGTAAGATCACAAAATTTTGCTAAGTTTTAAATTTCATGCTAAAGTGCATATAAATAATAAATGGTCAAGTTGATCAAAAGATTTTAAGATGAGCCTAATATGTCCAAACTAATCCAAATATGTTTAAAGTGTGTACTAATTGATATGATAAGAAAATAGAGTAATATTTTAGAGATTTAATTTGGGGACTTAATTCAATGTAGTCATTGAATTAGTTGTGATTCTAAGGTTAGATGGAGCCCATTTTTAGTCCAATAGCTATATTGAATTAGATCCCCCAATTAGGTCATCATAGTAGATTCTAATAGCATTTTTCAAAAAAATAATAAGATTAACATAATTAAATATACTTAAAAATATANACATCCCCTAATTAGGTCATCATATTAGATTCTAATAGCATTTTTCAAAAAAATAATAAGATTAACATAATATACTTAAAAAAATATAAATCATAATGATAAGACAACAAAATTAACGGTGGCCATGTCATTGAGTGGCTCCGCCACCGGTGACAAAGAAGGATTTTTAACATGTTCGATCACATCATATGTTGAAAGAGCAAAACTCTAGTATGATAAGATGTATCAATAATATAAAATAGAACATGTTTTAATAAGTTTATAAGACGATTTCAATAGACTCATCCAACGGCCGTCAACACCCTTTTCAAAATCATTCACATTGTACTGTGTTTTCAGATACGAGTTATCTCCACTGTTTCTATAATACATAACAATTTTTAATTCTCTAAAAGAATTCACATTAATAGATACATAATGAAATTAACTCAAAAAGGCCGACCTAGTCTATGCTATTTTTTTTTTCAATGGGGAATAAAATTAATTATTAAATGAAGAATAAATGATTTTGTTTCAATCTAGTTATGTGTCCCTTATAGGACACTTGTAATCCCCATTTACTAACTGCTATTTACTAAAAATCATTAGAAAAAACTATTTTAATAATCTATAACTTTGCATGATTCTTCGTCAAACTTCTCAAAATGGTGAGGATGGATGAAAGAGAAACAAAAATCGTCTAATTTTTACTATCCATTACGAATCATCTATTTTTGGCAAATTTTTCACAGGATAATTGGTTAAACGATTTAATTTACAAAATTAGATAATTTAGACATTGATTGAGCTGATTCGAATTGACTCATTGGCAGAACCGAGTTTAATAATAGAGGATACTCACTAAGCATGGATCTAATTTACTCATCCAGTCAATCACCATCATTAGATTGCAATAGCTATGAATATTAATTAGGATTAACTACCGACCTACAAGTTATGACATATTATTAAATCAAATTTTTATATTCAAATAGGATTACTCATAAATTAAATCTAACTAATATTTATGATTTCCCAAGCTAAAGAAAGGCTTCACTCAAGGCTGAGTTACACGCTTCTTAAGAGCGCGTGTGGGCCTTTTTCGCATCTAGTTTGTGGCCAGCCTATAACGTAAGTTACAAGTTCCAGATGGCAGTCCGAAAAAGTAAAAGTCCTCAAAAACCAGATAATATTTAGAGAGACAGAGAGAGTTATTGTCGTGTGCTTTGTTGTTAGGCTGGCAAAAATCCATCGCAAATCACGTGTCCAATGAAGGGTAGTCAAGTCATTTCACGAAATACCCAAGAGTAGACTAAAAAAAACAAATAGAAAGGTTGCCACATATCCGATCTTACTCAAGTTTAATGGAACCTAATAAGTGGTTAGACATGATCAAATTATATGTAAAACCTATCAGACTAGTGGATTTCGTTAATATTTTTTTAATGGGACCTACTTATTCAATGATTCTTACTCATTTGAGATGCAAAGTATTACATCTCATTTTGTAAGATATCAAAGAATTTTTAAGTTGTAAGATATACTATTTTTGTTTACGACGATCACTCATGAAGTCTATGAGATTTTAAAAAATTATAACAATAAAGTTATGCATCAGATGAGATTATTAAATATTGTATACTAAATGATGTGACAAAATTTATATATTAAATATTTAATAGAAATGAATGAGACCCACTAAATTTAGTAAACAATTTCATAAACATAGTAATGTATAAATTCTAATAGACGCCCACTCAATTCTCCTTAATGGTGAGTTTATTTGAGAAGTACAATCCGTAATATACAAGAGAAAAATGTATTACAAAAGAATCTAGATCTGATAGCTGTGAAATTGTATGAAAATGACAAGCAAGGAAGTAATTAGAGGAGTCTGCACGTAAGAAAGAACAAAGAATACCACAAACACCTTTTTCCAACTCAATTACCTTCCAACGCACGCCTCTCCCAGCTCTTTTTCCACACATATATATATATCCTCAAATCCACACATTCATCTCCTCATTTCCTGTCCACTACCTCTTTCAGCTCTTCTGGAACCACCCCTCAAAGACCTCCAAAACCATGTCAACAGATCTAGAATTCCGGCTGGATTTGCTGGAAATCAGAATACCGGCAATCAAGATTACTTCTTCTCAGTCTTCCGACGTCACCGACGATGACAAGAGCTTAATTCCGATAGAAAAATCCAGTCTTGGCCATGAGGATGGGTGCCAAACACCAAAGTCGCCTCAAAATCTGATTCCCCAGATCCTCAGTTGCCCGCCTGCGCCAAAGAAGGCGAGGCCGTTGGCTTCATGCAAAAGGAAGCTTTGCGAGCTACAGTTTTTCGAGATGGTCGCCGGCGAAGAGGTTGAGTCATTTTTCCGGTCAAGTTTTCGGCCTGTTGAGTTGAAATCCGATGATGTTATGAAGAGAAGGTGTCTCGTGTGAATCAAGGATGCGTTGGATAAATTTTCCACGGTATTCTGATTGATTCTATATATGGTTTGTGAATTGTGAGGCTCAAGTTACAGAATTATGTATGTATGTATGTATTACACGTTTTTATATGGAAATTATTTGATATTAGAATTTAGATCAGGGTATTATGCATAATGCACCTGAAATTCAGATAGTCAAGAATCTGAATCATAGGTTTCACAACAGTCATCCGATTTTTTTGTGCAATGATAGCTTTTCAATTCGGTGGATTCATGTTTCTTTCAGTATTGCTTATGATTTTTTTATGGGCTTCAAGAGAGACAGAGGTTAGATAATGAAGCTTTATATATTGAATTATGGAAGAAATGAGGGAAGATTGGGAGGGAGGGAGAGAGAGAGAGAGAGAGAGAGAGAGAGAGGATCATTTCCTATTTTTTTTATTATACTCTGAATAATTCTATGGTGGGTGATAGATAGAGAGGGAATAAATAGACCATTTCCTGATTTTTGATGTACTAATAACACCATGGAGGGAGAGAGAGAAAATATATCATTTCCTTATTTTTTATGTATTTTCTATGAAACACTATGACGGCAGAGAAAGAGAGAGAGAGATGGGTGGATGACTAGATGTGTGGTTGGTTAATTGCTTTTCTTTGAAGAAAGGAGGTTGAGCTTTTGATGGCTTCATGTGGTAAGATGACTGGTCTGTATAATGTTTGACATTAATAATGTTGAGTAATTGACACGGCTTTGGGATTGGTAAACATGATTTTCTCTTCTCAACAGTTAATAGTTTGTACTTACTAACATGAGCAAAGTCAGTGCTGCGTCATGCAAACGCAACACTTCAGAACATGGTGAAATGACAAAATTTTCCTTCTTTTTTTTCGGGTAGCAAAGAACCATCTAGTTTTTATGTGTGGGTAAAATATGAACTAGGAATATTCTTAACGACCTAGTCATAAATGCTCTAGGAGAGTTTTTATGTTGGTCTTAATTTTATCATGAATTTTCCAGTGCCTTTGAACATATGTTCAGAAAACCAAAGCAGAAAGAATTGCACAAATTTTGAAAAATATTAGTTGAACAAATAGACATGGGTACTCTTCATGTTTATTTTTCAGTCTTGTTTGTGATCATGTCCTTTTTTTCTTATGGATTGAGAGAGAGACCAAGATTAGATGATTATGTAAGGAGGGGGGGNGTTCAGTGTAGTTCACTATTTGGATCCCTTAATTGAGGCAAATCAACTGATCAAATTAGGAACAAATATTCAATCAATCCGTTCTTAATACTAGATAGATTTAGTCCATATTCAAATTCAATAAAAAAAATTGTTTTAAAAACTCTATTCGATGAGAATAATTTAATTCACTTCAATTTTAATAAATCATATCCGAATCATAATTTCATCAAATAATCATTCAATTTAATTATCTTCACTGTATTTGAGCATTTGGATGTCTTAAAGTAGAATGAACATGGAGTTTCCTATATATGTAATTATATATCATGTTGAAGAGCCGAAATGCAGTGACAGATAGGATAATTAATATGATAATATCTTTTGGGCCATGGCTCATAATTTATCAGATAACCCATTTGCCAATTTGTCTCTAGAATTAATTAAAGTACTACCAAAAATTGCCTACTTTTATGTAAGAAAATGTTGATGTGGTCCCACCCAATACAAATTGCGATCAATTAATTTGATGTTTCAGCTAATTTTGACGTTGATTGAAAAGGTCATGCAGTGCCAAAATCGTGATTAATAGGATTACTAACATATGCTTAAGTCTCACTCTTTGAGAGTGTCCCATATCTAGCTGATTATTAGCCATGATAAGTGTATTAGCAACAGTTAAGTAAAATTAGTCATATTTGACCAGATTTCATGTATTATTTTCAAGGGATTTCACGAGAAGCAACCTTTAACATGGAACTTAAACCACAAGCTAGCGGAGAGAGAGAGAGGTATAAAGATGGTGAGCAGAATATAATTAAAGTTGGATTAGTAATAGGGTCATGTGCTTTTAAACATACTCATATATACCTTATTATGAGGAGTACTAAGCATTCATACCAGCTTTTCGATACGACAATTGACATAAGATCATATGAAATGAATGGGTTGTACTTATTTACTCTCGATACGAAACAAATCAAAAAATAATATAACTTACTAATGGGAATAATGAATGATCAAATTTATTTGATCCCCATTAGTATAAGATGCTGCGACGGAAAAATCTTTGATATTATTTAAACAAGAATATACTTTAATTTTTCAAAAAGTCCAATGGTGCGCTTAATAACTAACGAGTTTAGAGATATTCATAATTAGTAACAATATATTAAGAGAGATTTTTGAAACTTTATGAAAGGCAATCGTCCCTGCCCACCTACCCGTATCCGTTTGCCTACCCGTCTCTAGATCCATCACGATACATATTCACAAGAAAGTCAAGTTCATTAAAAGCTTTATTCTCGATTCTCTCGAGTCACTTGTATTCTCCAAAACATTTCAGGAAGTTTTCAACCTTCTTACAAATTTACAAAAGCTTACGAGGTTATGATATAAAAGGAGATTAGCCGTCCAGAATATATATATATATCCACCGTCTATCTTACGTATTTCTGTTCCCTCTTTATTGCCGAAAGGAAAGAGAATGCAGACACAAAACTGAGGAAAGGAAAAGAGAAAACCAAGAGAAGGAAAATCCCAGAAAAGTGAGAGAAAAAAGGGGTCTCAAAACCCTGAATTGTGTACTTGAATGGGATCCCTTTTGTCTTATGAGGGTAAGGCAAGTGGGCTACCTCAGGAAAGTGTGTTCCTACATGAGAATGTTTAGAAACTTATAGAGTCGAAAATTTGATCATTGATTTGAGATAATGAGAGCTGTTGAATGTGCCGCAAGTTCTTCTAAAGTATGAAGCATATTTTTTTGGAGGCTATAGAGTAATCATCATTGCATCCCTTGGACATACATATTAATCGAAGAACTTTCACTAATGTGTTCTTTACAGTTGAGAATAAGACTCCTCCAATGCTCGATATAATCGATGACAAATTCATATCTTCTTTGTTTTGATCCTATCAGTTCAGGAAAACTTACCATACGTTGAGTGCTGTAGAAACAAATGAGGAACTCTCGTTCAAGTTGATCCTAACTATCAACAATTTTGACTGTAAGATCTGTGTACCAGTCGAATGCGACACCTCTGAGGGAATGGACAAATTATTTCACCATCAAATCGTCGTAGGTGTCAGAGTTATTGCAAGTTTCAATGAAATAGGTAACATGATATTTTGGGTTGCCTTTTCCATCAAATTGTTAGAACTTTGGGGGTTAATAGCCATAGACATTTGCATCTCATCAATTCGTCAGCTATATGACTTGGCATATACCAACAAAGATTTTTGACCTCCTCCATATTGGGTTCGGTGCGTATCTGCAATCATATGCCAGAGTTGTTGGACAAAGAGTGCAACAAAGAAAATCTAAGAAGAATCTTGCATGACATTTTGTGTGACGGCTCGATCTTATCGCTCTTGCTTCTGTTGATTTTCTAAAAACTTGGGATTTTCTGGTGTTTTGGTGCCAGATAAATTTGGAATTTCTTGACTGCTTCCTTTTGAAAGTTCTTGCAATTCAAGCTGATTCATGAGTGCGGCGACATGCATATTTTTATCTTCAAGAGTTTTGGTAAATCTTTCGATCGTAATAATGAGTTACCGAAGATATTCTTTAGATGTAGTGACTTCCATCACCATCATTGGCATAGGCGTATCGGAGGCCGAGGCATAATCACCCCACTTCTACTTAGGAGAAGTCTCAGAGTAGGATCTAGTCCTCGAGCCCATGTTGGANCATCACCATCATTGGCATAGGCGTATCGGAGGCCGAGGCATAATCACCCCACTTCTACTTAGGAGAAGTCTCAGAGTAGGATCTAGTCCTCGAGCCCGTGTTGGAGTGTGTGTCAGACATAGAATCGTTTGTTTTTTCTTCTAGATCGACAGAAAAATGGACATGTTGTCTNCATGTTGGAATGTGTGTCGGACATAGAATCGTTTGTTTTTTCTTCTAGATCGACAGAAAAATGGACATGTTGTCTCTTTTTTTGTAAGACAAACCTTTCTTTTGCTTTGCTTAGTGTGATGCTCTATCGGTGGCAAGATTTGAGAGTTGTCTACCTTTATTTTGGCGCAAGTTGTTGTAATTGACTCCTCGACCAGGTTTGTCTACTTGTTAGTGGAAGGAATCATGATGTCTTCGGCTGTCATTGTTGTCAGGTTGTCTGAATTTTTGACTTAAGAGATGAGAGGAAGAGAGTGTCCCACTAGGCATGCCAGAATTTGTAACAACAAAATTTATTATATAATTTAACACAAAATAAAGTCAAATTATAATAGTCAATTTGATTGAATTTAAGTAAAAGAAGTAGTGTTAACTCTTTTTGGTATGCTTCTTACGTGCACTGCCCTTCAATTCTCAATGAATTTGATGATGACGAGGGCCTGATTGGCGTGTTTCTTAATCTTTGATTTTAATGGATTTGGTGAATTTGATGAAGGCAAGGACTAGACCAACGTGGTTCTCGTTCTGTGATCCTTGATCTTCAATCTTTAACTTGGTGGATTTGTTAAAGACGAGAGTTGGATTGACGTAGTTTTCATTCTTCGATTCGATTGTAGCTTTGTTGGATCTTCTCATCATTCTTTTATATTAAATGGCTTAAAGATGATTTGAATTTTTGAAGAAGGACTTCGACAGTGTACTCTTCTCTTCAGAGGTGAATTTGAAAGACTTCGATTGGGGCAAACTCTAGCAGAGCTTCACAACTAATCTTCCTTTCTCCTCTTCAGATGGACTCGGGCAGAGCTTCTTTATCTTCCCTCCTCCTTGGCTTTCTTCTCCTTAGCCTCCCTCTTGGTTTCTCCCAACCCTTATTTATAGTGTTGTAAGTAGTTATCCATATAAGAGTAGTTTACTTGAATACCCTTGTATGGGTTTTAGGTAGTGGCCCACCCATATTAATTTACTTTTATGGGCTTAGTTGATTTACTGAATTTGAGACCAACCTAATTTACCTTTAAAAGTCTTTTTAACTTGGGCTTATGGAATTTAGGTCCAATTTGATTTATTTTGACAAGTTTTGTTAATTAAATTTGGGTTTGTATTATTTGGGCTTATGACATTAGGTCCATAAAAAATTTAATTTAGAAAATCATTAGATTTGGACCCACTAATAAACATTATTTTATTTGTTAATTTTTTAATGTCTACATCTGACTTAACACCTTAACTGTTATACGTTGAAGTTCAGGAGCGCATGAGCCATAAAGAATCCACCATTCAGCCACATAAAATAAATTTTAATGAATTGAAAAATAAATAAACATACATTGACTGCATACCATAATTTAAACGAGTTTCATGAATTATGAATAAGGTGACTAGGATTTGTTTTCCTGACTGCTACTTGTGCAATATTTTATCCAAATATTTTTGATTTATCTCGAAATAGAAATATATGCGTACGTTATAATTGTAAAGTAATGTGTATTAGATTACACGTCATTGAAACAACAGATAAATAAAATCTAGAACTAAATCAATAGTAAACAATAAATATAAATAAACAAGCATTGCATACCTGAATTATTGCCTTTATTTGACATTTCATGTTCGGTTCGAATCTTTGTATCATCTTTTATACTCCTTCCATTGTTTCTTTAAATGTCTCCCTAGAGGTGGAGATCTCATATTACAATTGTGGATTCAAGAAATAACCTAATCATATAGAAATATTAGTTTTTAGTTCATTATGACTATCCCACACATATATAAGGTAAATAACATACAAGTGATGAATACAAAATTATTTTGTAGTTCATGCTTACCAGTAGCATACAAATCATGATGTTATTGAACACACCATCAATGAACAATAATCTTCCAGTAATCAGTCCAATATCGACAATATCTTTGAATAGCTAATTTTGCTCAATGCATTGCTTCATAGGTGAAACCCAAAGTAGGTTTCTCATCCCCATCGACTAACCTTAAAATCCTGACCAATAGTTCTTGGACTTTCAAATTTTCATTACCTTTTTTCCAAAACTTTTTGTCCAAAATCAAATTATTTAAATCACTTGGAGGACCAGACTTTATCTTCCTAAAATTAGTCTCATTATATTCATCAAAAATGAACAAAGCCCTTAAATTATCTTTGTGCTTAATAATGCTCTCAAGTGTAACAATATTTATAGCAAATCTAGTAATTGTAGGACGTAACAATTCTAGGCCATTTGTATATTTTTTTTCATCAAATGCACCTTCGGATAATTATAAATGAAGCTTGAAATTGACTTTGCCTCTTATAGGACCTTCTTTATAGAATTCTTTTCCGAGATATACTCGAGTATGAGATCAATACAATATGCTACACAAACTGTCAAATATAAATATGGTCTTTTCTTTATAAACTTCTTTCAAACAGACTTAAGAGCCGCTACATTATTATTCACTGCTTGGACAATAAATTCTTCTCTAGTTTCGTTAACAACATCTAACAAACGAAAATAGTAATCCATCGTCCTACTTGGCACATTAGATGTATCAACAGATTTATTAAAAATTGTACATTTATTACAATATATTAAGAAGCTGATAATGTGGTCTCGTGTTTGGCCAGTCCATCCATCACACATGAAAGTAACTTTCCTCTCCTTCCTAGTAGATTGGAAAGACTTAATCCACTCCTTCATTGTTGTTACTTCTTTATCCAAATATATCTCAGACACCTCATAAGAATTAGGATCTTTAACTATTTTTCCTACTTTTGCAACAAAGCCAAACATTGTTCGAGTCCAGGGAGAGTCTGCTACATAGCAAGATAACTGATTATATAACATGAATTTGGGAAAAATATTCCCTAACCTTTCTCTTTGATTTTTCTAGTAACTTGGATTTATCTNAGCAAAGCCAAACATTGTTCGAGTCCAAGGAGAGTCTGCTACATAGCAAGATAACTGATTATATAACATGAATTTGGGACAAATATTCCCTAACCTTTCTCTTTGCTTTTTCTAGTAACTTGGATTTATCTTTTGCTGCTTAGAACTTCTATTTCTCAAAAGATCTAGATACATCTCCTTCAATTTAGCTTAAGAAGTATCATAATTAATTCAGTGACGACCACTAAGACCGTTTATACCCTTACAACTGCCCCCAACCCCAAAACTACCTCTTTATCTCTGACTTTCTTCTCATTGATGTTGTGCCACACTTTCACTTCTCACAAATGTCAACTAAGGATCAGAATTCGAATCATCACTGTAACACCCCTAAAATCCAAAATAGAGACGTTAACTATTTATCAACCATCAGAGCATACTAAAGTACTATTAAATAAATGAAATCATTTACCATTCAATATCTAACTAGATAAATCTCAAAATAAAACATAAATAAATCCTTAAGATTACATCAAACCCAAAGTAAATATACCTTAATAACTAACTAATGAACATTCCTGACGTCAAATAATCATAAAAGTTCAGGAAATATAAACTAAAGAACCATTCTCTAAGCTTCTAATTATGGATTTAAGTCATGATCTGCCTCAGTATCCCAATCAACTTGCCTACATAAGGTTATAAACCTCACAAGAAACCAACCCCCTTACGAGTGTTAGGTAACTGCCAAATCTCTTAAGGTAGAAAAACATCTAACACTCTACGATACAAATTCAAGTGTAATCCATGTTCATCACACCCACCAATATAAGAGATAATATCAACCATTTTCCACAAAATTCACGTATACCAAAATACATAGTTCCACAATTCTCGAGTAAAAGAATAATTGAAGCAAAATATGCTAGAAATTATAAAAGAAAACCTTATGTTCACAATATTCAAGATATAGAGTTTTAATCAAGAAATGATCTAAAATATGTATTTGGACGTAAATAATATGTCTATTCAAGAATTTAAGCATATATTAAAAAAAATGTAAAAACTTTATGTCCAAACTTCCGGCTCAGTTTTCACTTAGAAGTTGATTCACAAAATTTTTGTGAAATACACTTTTGTAACCCTTGAAATTTAGTGTCAAATGTCCAAAAATTAAATCAACTGGACATCAGGATAAAACATTATGGCTTCAATACTAAGGTAGTATTTAATTCTTTTTTACCAAATTTCTCTCAAAAACGCGTATTAAGTTCGGAATACTTTCAAATTTCTAATAAACCCCATATCACCTCTCTCAAAGTCTCTCGACCTTCCAGATTCAATAGTAGTCTTATTTTGACCTAAAAATAATTGGAAACTTATCTAACCATTCTTCTCACGCTTAAACGCCTTCAGAACTAAATTTGACTAGAAAATTAATTCGCGTGAAACTCAAACTTTATGATCAATCTTTCAACAACTATTTGAGGTTTATATTATCATTTTAGAAGTACTCTTAATGAAATATTTTTCTTACGTAATTATAATACGGAGACTTACAAAGTTTACGTATCTATAATCCCTACCTACTATCTCCCTCAAATGAGATTTCAATTCTTCCCTCCTCTTCTGTTTATCTTTTCTCTTCTTTTTACCTTCTTAAAGTTGTTTCATCATTTGTTCTCTAAATTTCGGTGGCACTTCTTAACATGGTGTCACATTGCCTCTTTTCCTTGGCAAATGATATGTTACTCATGTAATCCCACTTTTAATAATTTTTTTACAAAGTTTGCATATTGAATCATGTCTACTGGTGATCATTGTCATAAAATTCCAACTAATATCATCATTATAATTGATTTGCCCATTTCGACGCATTTTTAGTTGTCACAAAAAATATGTCATATACAAATAAATAACAAACCAAATAAAGCTAATTAATTAAAAGATCAACATATAACCTATCAATAATAATGTTGGTTAATTTTATAATTTATGTATACCTCTGAGTAAAACAATATATTTTTTGTCTTTTAAAAAACAACTAACTTTTTGAAATATCTAATTTAATTAATTATAATTGACATATTATTTAAGTCAATATATTAAATTGGCTAAAAGATCAATTTATAATTATTCATCATAACTAAATTATAACCCATTATATAATTATGAATAAGTATTATATTTTTTGGGGATTTGAAAGCCAATACAATTTTTTAGACTTATTTGGGCAAAAATACAACTCAAAAACTTATTTGGGATAAATGTATATTTTTAAAAAATGACACTATTGTCATTCAGTGTACAACAATGAATGGAAAAATTTTTGTATTCCTTCTATTTTTTTTGTTACAATCAAGTAATGAGAGGTAAAATAGGGGCATATTTTCTCTAACAGTTTCTCTCTCTCCCTATTTTCTTTTACTCTATTTATATTAATATTACAACAACACAATTATACTAATCAGTTACATCAATCAATCAATTATAANGGATGGAAAAATTTTTGTATTCCTTCTATTTTTTTTGTTACAATCAAGTAATGGGAGGTAAAATAGGGGCATATTTTCTCTAACAGTTTCTCTCTCTCCTTATTTTCTTTTACTCTATTTATATTAATATTACAACAACACAATTATACTAATCAGTTACATCAATCAATCAATTATAATTGTCCTATAATATACCAAACAGTTACACAAAATTATGACACCAATCCAATATGTCATTTAGTTATTTACATAAACTAAATAGTTGTACCATTTAGTATCACGACATCGTTACGCCATTATACCTTAACAATTGCATGAAATTGTAATTGTTACACCCATTAAAAAATATAGTTACACCTATTAAAAAAATAGTTACACCTATTAAAAAAAATAAAGAAATTCNTGTTTACATAAACTAAATAGTTGCACCATTTAGTATCGCGACATCGTTACGCCATTATACCTTAACAATTGCATGAAATTGTAATTGTTACACCCATTAAAAAATATAGTTACACCTATTAAAAAAAATAAAGAAATTCTTTGTTCCCTACATCCCAACAAAGAACAATATATAATATTTAACAAAACATCTTGATCAATTCTTTTTTTTTAAACAGTTACACAAAATAATTACACAAAATTATGACATCAACATAATTTGTCATTCAGTTGTTTGCATAAACTAAATAGTTGCACCATTTAGTATTGTGGCTTCGTTACACCATCATGTCTTAACAATTGCACAAGACTGTGATTGTTACACTCATTAAAAAAATAGTTACACCTATTAAAAAACAGTTACACCCATTAAAAAATAAATAAATAATTTCTTTTTTTCCTATATCTCAACAACGAACAATAAATAATATCTAACAAAACATCTTGGCTAATTCTTTTTTTTTGAAAAAATTCAGAATTTGATCAATCATCATAGTAAATGACTTTATTTTTTTCAGTCAGATGATATGGAAGCGAGGTTGGTGGCATGAGATGTCATATATATATATATATATATATATATGCTTCATTTATACTTTGCACCCATACTCCTTCATTTTCATCTTTTAGCACGAATACCTCTGCTTTTTCTCTCTCTCACTCTCTGTAAACTCCTATTTTACCTCTCATTATTATTGTTNATGAATACCTCAACTTTTTCTCTCTCTCACTCTCTGTAAACTCCTATTTTACCTCTCATTATTATTGTTAATCTTTACATATTTGTTTTCTCAAATAACTGACAATGATGAGTGCATAATTTAAGGGAGGGTGTTTAGGTAAAAATGTTTTTAATTTATTTGAATTTTGTACCTAAACACAAAAAGTGTTATAAAAATTATACTTCATAGAGTAAACAACTTATTCATACACTTTTGGTCAAGTAAATCTAAAAAATTGTACTCACACCTAAAAAAATCCTATATTTTTTTTGTTACTAATTAATATGGACCCAAATCCTAAACTCATTCATAACATATATTTTAGAAAACTTTGGGGGCTGGTTCCTTTTTATGGACCTATATAGACTTAAGTCCACTCAAAAAACTTATTTGAGAATAAGTCTATTTTAATCTTCGTTGTCCAAAATACCCTTAGTAGTTATATTTAATTAAAAAAAATTTGAAAACTATCAACTTCTAAATTTTAGTAGTTTTACTAGCACTAAAATTATTTCTCTATCATATCTATCTATATCTATATATAGATTAGTACAATCTTTTCGCTCTCTTTCCCTCTCACACATAAACACACACACACACACACACATATATATATATATGAGAAAAACTACTAACATTCAAAATAAAAAATATTAACTTTCAANATTTGAAAACTATCAACTTCTAAATTTTAGTAGTTTTACTAGCACTAAAATTATTTCTCTATCATATCTACCTATATCTATATATAGATTAGTACAATCTTTTCGCTCTCTTTCCCTCTCACACATAAACACACACACACACACACACACACACACACACATATATATATATGAGAAAAACTACTAACATTCAAAATAAAAAATATTAACATTCAAACAAAAAAATAGTAACATTGCATATTAACATTTGTAACATGCTCATAAAAAAAATAGTAACATGAACAAAAAAGTAGTAACATGCTTAATAAAAAAAAAGTAACGTGTAAGTTTGTGAATTATACATGCTTAGATGTTTCTGTAATTAGCTCCCTTTTTTATTTGTATTGTTTGTTTATTTTTAGTGTTGTCTAACTACAATTTCTCACATTCTGTGACACCCCAAAATTCGGGTGGTTGTAATTATCCGATTGATCAGCCATCGACCAGCGAAATACTTGTGGATACCATGTAATTCGATACTACACCGTTATGCCCCATTTCTCGGGATCCATAACTTAACAAAATTTGGGCAGAGTCTCCTTTGTACGAAGAGCTCTACCCAAAATGCAACCTGTACAATATTGACCACATCGGGTCTATCCATCCATTCACAATTGTATAGTATCGAATACTACCATAATCATCATCAGTACATACATTTATTCGTAAAAGAATAAATGTCCCAAAAGAGTCCCATATTCATGCCTTTGTAAATATAAACAAGTTTTTGTTTCAAAAGTTATACAAGGCCAAAAGTAAATATAAACAAGGAACTACAATGTCAAAATAAGAGCCACAGACCGGCTCTGTCGTCAAAGCGGGCCTATGGCCTCGCCTTTAGTGGACGCCTGTGCGATACCTGAAAAATGTTCCCATAAAGGGTGAGCCAACGCTCAATAGAGTAACTCCTATAGAGAATACCTCTCAACCTAAATGCATATGGAATGTCACATGCAACAATCATTTGATACATTCATGTCATGCCATGAGATGAGACCCACGCAATCAATACCAACCCCAAGCTCAATCTTAAACTCTCATAACCCATGCAATGTCATGCGTATGTATCCGGGCATTCCAAGCCCCCATCATTGGTGTTATGTACACTCAATGACTAATTAATTCATTTTCTTGTGTCTTTATGGGGAGTTGATTTATGGTATTACACCAATGAGACACCAACCATCAACGGATCTTCAGGACATCTCACCTGCGACTCCGTTTCTCCCGTTACATTTTTCTAGAATTTCACTGCCGGAAAGTGTATAAACCAAGTAAGCGGATCTTGCACCTGAGGGAGAATCTAGCCCTTCTTGCTATTCCCAACACATTTATCCATTTAATTTCTCGTGCGACTCAGCCGAACCTCGGTGTGACTTTTTCGAGCCCACGATCAACCACCTATGTGGTGATTGATTTCATACCATGCATACACTCCCACCCATGTCAATGCCCATGAATGTAGTGCAACTCATGCATAATGCAATACAATGTCCATTACATAATGAATACAATATAATGACATTTTAACACGATCTCAAGCATGTTATGTAAGATAATTAACTCAACTAACATACTTGTATTCACCTAGGCATTTAATCAAACACCTAAAGAGCACATCAATTTACACAACTAGCATGCTATGACTTTCAACATGACAACATGTTTATTAATTATATAATCTTAAGCACAAGTTCACCAAAATAATCATATGTTAAAGAATCTTTTAACATATATATTATTTCATAATCACATAACAAACTAAAAATTTTATTAAACTTGATATGCCATTAAAACATAAAATAATACTAATATACAATTAAAATGCTTTAAACCACTAACATTAACTTATACCAAGTTAATCGTAATAGGATTTTATTAATCACAAGGTTAATTATAAATTCTACATTTGACCCACTAGTTACACTAGTCAAGACTTAACATGTGATATACACTCATAGCCTACCCATTCCATATGCCATATTTTAAGTTGAAATTAAATCTAAATAGGGAAAACCCTACCTCTCGTAGTGTGAGCCCACGTTTAAGAACTCCGAGGAAGCCCAAATTTAGTTTCTCAAGTCTTAGGTCTAGATTATCGTCTTTGATATTTTTTCGGAGAAAAATACGATATTTGGTGTGGTTGTGTAGCTCTCGCTGAGTAGAGCAACTTTAATTCTTGGTCTGAAATGATTAAACGGTTAAATTTTCGTAGATCTGAGAAGGAAGAAAAAAATAAAAAATAAAAAAACTCATTTTTCTCTCACTCTCTCTATCTCGNAATTCTTGGTCTGAAACGATTAAACGGTTAAATTTTCGTAGATCTGAGAAGGAAGAAAAAAATAAAAAATAAAAAAACTCACTTTTCTCTCACTCTCTCTATCTCGCCGGCGGGA
Source organism: Ilex paraguariensis (assembly GCA_963454935.2). Classification (NCBI taxonomy): domain Eukaryota; kingdom Viridiplantae; phylum Streptophyta; class Magnoliopsida; order Aquifoliales; family Aquifoliaceae; genus Ilex; species Ilex paraguariensis. The sequence continues at coordinate 348,227 of CAUOFW020006769.1, read as the reverse complement.
GAAGAAAGTGAAAGACTTTTAAAGTCTTTCACTTATATATATCTATAGAATAAATTCATTGTTTTAAAAATTTACCTTTTTGACCCATACTTTAACAAATAATTATTATTTTACCCCTTTAATTAGGATTTTTAATAATAATAATATTTTTTTTTTCGGGTTTTACATTCTCCCCCTCCTTAATGGAATTTCGTCCCCGAAATTACACATATATGCACATATAACAACATACATGTGCAAAAAGTCATTCAATACACTATAACTAGTAGAGATGTACCTCCATCCTCGAACAAAAATGGATAGGTAGCTCGGATAGTGTCCTCACACTCCCATGTTGCCTCCTCTACCTCACGGTGCTGCCACAGCACCTTTACTAGCCTCACAGTCTTGCCCCGTAAAATCTGCTCTCAGCTGTCCACGATATGCACCGGTCCCTCCTCAATGGTCCCATCTGCATCAACCACTGGCTCACCCCAATCCACCACATGTGTAGGATCTGGAGTGTACTTTCGGAGCATAGAAACATGGAATACCACGTGAATACCAGATAGATTTGGCGGTAATATCAACCGATAGGCAACTGTGCCAACTCTCTTAAGTACCTCAAAGGGCCCGATATACCTTGACAACAACTTTTCCCGCTTTTCAAACCTGACCACTCCCCTCTTAGGCATCACCATTAAGAAGACATGATCTCCGACCTCGAACTCCAGAGATCGTCGCCGTCTGTCGACGTAGCTCTTCTGCCGGCTCTGAGCCGTGATAAGATGTTTTCGTATCAAGTCCACCTTCTCCGAAGTGTCTCTAATCAAATTCGGACCCGTGGAGGGTCTCTCTCCAACCTCGGTCCAGCAAATTGGAGAATGACATGACCTCCCATAAAGTGCCTCATAGGGTGTCATCTGTATACTCGTCTGATAACTGTTATTGTAGGCGAACTCTACTAATGGTAAATGCTCCTCCCAGCCACCCTTGAAATCAAGGACGCATGCCCATAGCATGTCCTCTAAGGTTTGAATAGTCCTCTCTGACTGACCGTCCGTTTAGGGATGAAAAGTAGTGCTCATCATCAGCTATGTCCTCATAGCCCGCTGAAAACTCTCCCAAAAATGAGCCGTAAACCTGAGATCCTGATTCGATACTATAGATATGGGTACCTCATGCAACCGGACAATCTCCCGTAATATAACCTGTAGAATTCCTCCAGTGTGAAGGTCATCCGCACAGCCAAAAAGTGTGCCGACTTAGTAAGCCAGTCCACTATCAACCACACCACGTCATGACCCCGCAATGTCCGTGGCAAATGGGTCACAAAATCCATCGTGATATGCTCTCACTTCCACTCAGCTACCTCCAAGGGCTGGAGCAAACCTGCTGGTCTTTGGTGTTCAACCTTAACTTGTTGACACGTGAGACACCGACTGACAAAGTCGCCAACCTGCCTCTTCATTCCACTCTAGTAATACTGGCGACGAAGATCACAATACATCTTCGTGCCCCCTAGATGAACCGTAAAACGGGAGCAATGAAACTCCCTAAGGATCTCCTCTCTCAGATCCGCCAACTGAGGAACTACAACCTTTTTTCAATACCAAAGACTACCATCCGAGTGAATAACCCAGCCCTCGTCACCTGTACCTACCTGTACACGGTCTCGGATGGACAATAGCTCTGTGTCCTGACTCTGGGACTCAATCACCCTACTCAATAAAGACGGTGTAGCCACCAAACTCCCAAAAGTACCCTGAGCCTGACCCATATAACATAACCCGAACTGTCCCACAGTCTCGAGCATCTGCCATTCGCGTGAAGCCACATTAGCCATAACTCCCCGTGACTTTCGGTTGAGTGCATCAACCACCACATTTGCTTTACCGGGATGGTAATGCAAAGTGAAGTCATAATTTTCGAGGTACTCCAACCACCTACGTTGCCTCATGTTGAGGTTCCGCTGTGTAAAAATGTACTTCAGACTCTTATGGTCCGAAAACACTGCAAACTACTCGCCATACAGGTAGTGACGCCAAGCCTTCAAGGCAAAGACAATGGCCGCCAACTCCATGTCATGTGTGGGGTAATTATGGTCGTGATTCTTTAGCTGTCGAGAACCATAAGCTATTACCCTCCCGGACTGAATCAAAACACATCCCAGCCCGTCCTTCGAGGCATCATAATAGACTGTGTACCTCTGTCCCTGTTTTGGAACTATCAGAATAGGAGTCGAAGTAAGCCTCATCTTCAACTCCTAGAATGCATTCTCACAAGAATCATTCCACATAAACTTGACCTCTTTCCGGGTCAACTTCGTCATAGGCGCAACCAATCGGGAGAAATTCACAATAAATCGCTGGTAGTGCCTCACCAATCCCAAGAAACTACGTATCTCAAAGACTGACTTCGATCTCTCCCAATTTACAACTGCCTCAACCTTTTTCGGGTCCACAGATACACCCGAAGCTGACATTACATGCCCCAAAAACTTTACCTCCGTCAGCCAAAATTCACACTTGCTAAACTTGGTGTACAACTGATGCTCTCTCAATGTCTGGAAAATAATCCTCAAGTGACCCTCATGCTCTTCCTCAGACTTGGAGTAGATCAAGATGTCATCAACAAAAACTACAACAAATTGATCTAAATAGGGTTGGAACACCCTGTGCATGAGGTCCATGAATGCCGCTGGAGCATTGGTCAATCCAAATGGCATCACTGTGAACTCGAAATGCCCATACCGCGTTCTAAACGCCGTCTTAGGAATATCTTCCTNCCTCGTTCTGAACGCCATCTTAGGGATATCTTCCTCCCTAACCCTCAACTGATGGTAACTGGTTCGAAGATCTATCTTGGAATAGACCCGTGCCCCCCTCAGCTGATCAAACAAGTCATCAATCCTCGGCAAAGGGTACCTATTCTTGATAGTGACCCTATTCAACTTTCGGTAATCAATACACAACCGAAGAGTCTNTAGAATAGACCCGTGCCCCTCTCAGCTGATCAAACGAGTCATCAATTCTCGACAAAGGGTACCTATTCTTGATAGTGACCCTATTCAACTTCCGATAATCAATGCAGAGCCTAAGTGTCCTGTCCTTCTTTTTGGCAAATAGTACTAGAGCACCCCAAGGTGAAGTACTTAGTCTAATAAAACCTCTGTCGAATAACTCTTGTAACTGGACTTTAAGTTCCTGCAACTCCGCTGGTGCCATCCTATGCGGTGTCATAGAAATAGGGAATACACCGGGCTGTAACTCTATAGTGAAATCTACATCCCTATGCGGTGGCAACCCTGGTAACTCATCTGGGAAGACATCCGCATAGTCACACACGACTCGAGGCAGACCCAATTCCTGTATCTCCTCGTCCTCCAGTGTAAGGCTAGCAAGCCAACCTATCAATTGCCCGTGCCATCGAAAGTCATATATGGCATGGGGTAAGGCATTGTGTTTCTCCCCTTGAAACTTGAAACAAACCCCGTCTGAAGTGTAAGTTGTAACCCTCTTGCGCTCGCAATCATTGACGACTTTATGTGCCACAAACCAATCCATCCCGAGTATGACATCGAACTCCGTCATCTTGATGACCCTACGGTCAACGGTAAGCTGGGTTCCTTCGATCTCCAACTCATAATCCCGACATATCTTGTCAATACAAACTCTGTCTTCTAGGGGTGAACTCACATACATGGGCTCCTCCAGAGTCTTGGCCTCTATGCCCAAGTCTCGTATGCATGATGTAGCAATAAAAGAATGTGATGCACCAGAATCAAATAATATTCTTTTTCATATTCTAGAGAGAAGAAATGTACCATGAATTACCGACTAATCTATCGGTAAAGTCTGTAATATGATGGCGAAGACTCGCCCCTGGGTCCCTGAAGTCCCGGCCTAAAAGCCTTGTCCCCGGCCTCGGCCTATGCCCTGGCCTAACTGCGGAGTCCCCGCTCGTGAAGTGGTAGGGGCCTGTGTCGTACCTTGAAACTGCAACTGATTTCCTTGTCTCTTGGTGGGGTAGGGAGGAATGAAGTAGGTCTGTGGATGTCCCACTGATGACTGGGACTGAGATGCCCCGTAGCTCTGTGATCCCTACCTTTGAGGACATTTTTTCTTCAAGTGGTCTAGCTGGTGGCAATAGTAGCATATCTGTGGGCCTCCCTATTGTGTGCCCCTGGAATTCCTCCCGCCTTAAGAAGATTGACCATGGTCTTGGCCTTGGCCCTGATAGCCTCGGCTTTGTCTCTGTAGGGTAGAAATCCTCTGTCTCTTCCCCGAGCTAGTAGTGGAAGACTGTCCCTCTTTCTTCCTGTCCTTTGATCCATCCTCCTGAATACTGTTGACATCTTTCACCTCTCTCTTTATTACCATGACTGTCTCGACTATCTTGTCAAAGTCGTGCAACCTGTGGCCAATAATCTTCTCACGGATGGATAGCTTTTAGGCCATTTTCAAACCTCCGTACCATGGCCAAATCATTGGCCACGTAGTCATCCGCAAAACGTGCCAATTTTGTGAACTTGGCCACATACTGCATAACCGTCATCGCTCCTTGCTTTAAGTTTAGAAATTCGTGAGCTTTGACTTCTCGAACAGCTGGTGGGAAATATTTCTTCATGAAGAGCTCTTGAAACTCTCCCCATGTCATCCTCCCGATGTCTATTGGCTTTGCCCATGTCCACCATTGATGAGCTTCTCCCTCAAACTAAAAATGGCCAATCGTATCTTCATGGCGTAAGATGCAATCTCCATTGCCTCCAAAATTTTGTCCACATGTTGGAACCAATTGTCAGCTACCATCAGATCCCCTCCTCCTACAAAAGTTGGTGAGTTGTGGGACCTAAACTTCTGGAAGTTGTTCGAGCCTCCTAGGCCCACATTAGAATTGGCTTGCAAAAAGGTGGCGGTCATCGCGCTCATAGCCTCTATAAAGGCTTGTTGATCAAAAGCCGGTGGTGGTGGTTGGTTGTTCCGTCCACCCCGACGTCCCCTTCCTCTTGTTGCCATCTACACACAAATAAGATAGCAATAGACTAATAACTTAGTATGGATCAAAGTTAAAACAGTAAAATATATATCTACCGGTAAATGCGCAAACAATAGGCTTACACATCATTTTCCTTCCCGATTCTAAGGTTATGTTTTCTAACCGTAGTGTCTCATTCCTATATACATTTAATCATGCATATAGTCTCATAACACATAGCATGAAAGATTTAATACATTTAACATGCAATGCAAAATGGATGCAATGGCTTCAACCCATGCCCCATAAGCCCTAGGTAAATCGTGAACCTAGACTCTGATACCAAGCTGTGACACCCCAAAATTCGGGTGGCTATAATTATCCGATTGATCATCCATCGACCCGCGAAATACTTGTGGATACCGTATAATTCGATATAACACCGTTATGCCCCATTTCTCAGGATCCATAATTTAACAAAATTTGAGTAGAGTCTCTTTTGTACAAGGAGCTCTACCCAAAATGCAACCTGTACAATATTGACCACACCGGGTCTATCCATCCATTCACAATTGTATAGTATCGAATACTACAATTATCATCATCAGTATATACATTTATTCGTAAAAGAATAAATGTCCCAAAAGAGTCTCATATACATGCCTTTGTAAATATAAATAAGTTTTTGTTACAAAAGTTATACAAGGCTAAAAGTAAATATAAACCAGAGACTACAATGTCAAAATAAGAGCCACAGACCGGCTCTGTCGTTAAAACGGGCCTATGGCCTCGCCTTCGGTGGACGCCTGTGCGATACCTGAAAAATGTTCCCATAAAGGGTGAGCCAACGCTCAATAGGATAACTCCTATAGAGAATACCTCTCAACCTAAATACATATGGAATGTCACATGCAACAATCAATTGATGCATTCATTCAAATATGTCTATTATGATCGAATATCATAAATCATGTCATGTTATGAGATGAGACCCACACAAGCAATACCAACCCCAAGCTTCATCCTGAGCTTCCATAACACATGCAATGTCATGCGTATGTATCCGGACATTTCAAGCCCCCATTATTGGTGTTATGTACACTCAATGACTAATTAATTCATTTTCTTGTGTCTTTGTGGGGAGGTGATTTATGGTATTACACCAATGGGACACCAACCATCAACGGATCTTCAGGACATCCCATCTGTGGCTCCGTTTCCGCCGTTACACTTTTTTGGAATTTCACCGCCGGAAAATGTATAAACCAAGTAAGCGGATCTTGCACCCGAGGGAGAATCTAGCCCTTCTTGCTGTCCCTAACACATTTATCCATTTAATTTTTCGTGCGACTCAGCCGAACCTTGGTGTGACTTTTCCGAGCCCACGATCAACCACCTATGTGGTGATTGATTTCATATCATACATACACTCCCACCCATGTCAATGCCCATGAATGCAGTGCAACCCATGCATAATGCAATACAATGTCTATTACATAATGAATACAATATAATGACATTTTAACACGATCTCAAACATGTTATGTAAGATAATCAACTCAACTAACATACTTGTATTCACCTAGGCATTTAATCAAACACCTAAAGAGCACATCAATTTACACAACTAGCATGCTATGACTTTCAACATGACAACATGTTTATTAATTATATAATCATAAGCACAAGTCCACCAAAATAATCATATGTTAAATAATCTTTTAACATATATATTATTTCATAATCACATAACAAACTAATAATTTTATTAAACTTGATAGGCCATTAAAACATAAAATAATGCTAATATACAATTAACATGCTTTAAACCACTAACATTAACTTACACCAAGTTAATTGTAATAAGATTTTATTAATCACAAGGTTAATTATAAATTCTACATTTGACTCACTAGTTACACTAGTCAAGACCTAACATGTGATATACACCCATGTCCTACCCATTCCATGTCATATTTTAAGTTGAAATTAAATCAAAATAGGGGAAACCCTACCTCTCGTAGCGTGAGCCCACGTTTAAGAACTCCGAGGAAGCCCAAATTTAGCTTCCCAAGCCTTAGGTCTAGATTATCGTCTTTGATATTCTTTCGGAGAAAAATACGATATTTGGTGTGGTTGCGTAGCTCTCGCTGAGTAGAGCAACTTTAATTCTTGGTCTGAAACGATTAAACGGTTAAATTTTCGTAGATTTGAGAAGGAAGAAAAAAAATAAAATAAAAAAACTCATTTTTCTCTCACTCTCTTTGTCTCCTCGGTCGGAGAAGAAAATCTTTCACTTATATATATCTATAGAATAAATTCATTGTTTTAAAATTTTACCTTTTTGACCCATACTTTAACAAATAATTATTATTTTACCCCTTTAATTAGGATTTTTAATAATAATAAAAATTTTTTTTGGGTTTTACACATTCTTTTCCCATAAACTTTTTGATTGATATCACTGCCTGATCATTTTGTAATCGGAGAATCGAGAACAACATTATTAGTTTTTTGTTATCTTTTTGTATTCAGCTTAAGAAGCAAGTACAATTTATACAGTTTGGTATAAGAATTTGGTGTGGTAAAATAATGTGACTATATGTATTACCATAGAGAAAACAGAACCAAAGTTTCACGTGTTTCTTAATTTCTTTTAGAGAATAAAATATTAATACTTGTGGACCAAAGATACTTTTGTGAGTTCATGTAGTTTTCATTGTTAAATTCTTTAATACTAACAACATATATGTAGTGTTACATTTGGATTGATATTTATTTGTTGTGAGTAATAAAAGTCTTGATCATTAAAAGTTTAGTAAACATGCATCTATAATAGTATTTTCGGGGTATGATTGGTCACCACAAGCTTAAAATTGTATATCTTACAACGCTGAGCCAATACTGTTCTCCTTATCTGATCTCTCTCTCTCATCCACACACACAAATATTTTGTTAAGGTGTACTTCAATGACACATTTTTGAATAAAGGTATATATACATTAGGCGAAACTAAGATTACTGCTAAAAGTACTGATGAATCTCTTTGAACATTGGACATCTATACAATCCTACAATGGCAAAATATTGCACCCCCTCTCTTTGGGTGTTGTACTTAACTTGAGACGTTTTTTGAAAGAGGCCGTTTATTGAGGGTTCTTTGCATTTTGAGACACTTTCTCCTAAACATATTGTAAATTTTATTAGGAAAATATTTGATACTTGTGGAAAATCTATCAATTGTATCTCTTTCTCTCAAAGGATAAAAATTTTTAGTAGCAAAATAGTCGATTTTAGTCCTTGAGCTAACATTTTAGTCATTATTAATGGATATATGTTTTGTGAGATATTTCTAAGAGGAATCAATTATTCATATACTTTTGAATATAAATTATGTATGTTCATGTTGATGAAAAATAGACTCACACTACAACGAAATAATTTTCGAAATGACCTTGAAAGTTAATAAATGTCAGATAGAAAATGATAGATCTGAACGTTTTTAATAAAATGCCTTTAAAGACCATATTTTTTTGTAGTGTCAATGGTAATGAGCCGTTCTAGCTAAACTTCTTTATGAGTAGTATAATTGAAAAATAATTTGGTACGTACTTAATGACAAATACAACTTGAATAATAAAAAATGGAGCCTATTAGTGAGTCATATGATAGTTGTTGAGAATAAAAATAAATTGATTAATTAATTAAATGCGTAGGTATTCTCATCCCATTTCGATTTAAGAATTTTCTATTGTACTCCCTTTGGACCCTAGCTCACTAAGCCTAGGATCTTTTTTGGTTGACAATTGTTGACATGCTTCATTTTCTCTTGATGGTCTGGAGGGGAACATTATTTACGCGAAATTGCAATGATAGCAAGCTTCACAATGTAAAATGATAGAAGTAATGTAATTGGCAATTGGAAGAATGACAAATAATTTTTGATTTATTCACAAAAAATATGTCAAAATAGTTGGCGTTTTGATCTTATTGGACTAAAAGGGTAAACATTTTGATCTTAGAAACATTAAATTCAACGATTTTAGAAATTGGATTGATTAGGAATTAGGTAGTCATTAAAAAGATTGATTGAGATATTGCCCTTGTTTTGACCATGAACAGAGGGAATGTTGTAATTTAGCATCAAAAAAAGGAAATGTTGCAAAAATATTTACCCTACTAGCGGCATATTAAAATATTGTGTCCAAACAATAATTATTAAGGGAAAATAATTCAATTATCTACTATTAACAAATCATGGATTTTTTAATTTATAGCAAGACCTTTGTAAGTGACAAGTTGTGTAATTTCTCAAATTGTTTTTTCATTTTGTAGTCACATAATTCTCCCTTTCTCTCTCCTCTTAAAAATATTACATAAGAAAAAGTAAAATTTATATTGCATTAGAAAAGAAACATTAGATTTTCATTGAATAAATTATGTTTATTATTTTTTTCAATAAGTCTATTTATAGTTATATATATAACAAAGTAAAAATTACAACAAAACACGTGATCATCACTTATATACCCTAATGAAATGAGAATGAATTTTTTGCAGTCTCCCCATAAACAAATAATCAAAGTTTGAGAACTACACACACATATCAATGTTGAGGATTCTCAATGTGTTTGTGTAGTTTTCAAACTTTGATTGACTACCTGTAAACATTTGATTTATATGTTTACCTGTAAAGAATTTATTCTCTAATGAAATATATCACTGTATGTTACTCCAATGTTTGAGCTAATTTCTTTCAGGGTTAAATTACGCTTTATCTTTTTAAACTATTACCTTTGTTTTACTTTGCACCCTCAACTATAAATTTTTTCACATTGCACCATAAAATATCAATTTTGTTTCATATCACTCCAATAAATAATGGTTGTCAATTTTTGAACGGTACATGCACATGTGAGTGGTATGTACTGTCAATAAGCAACTGCTTATTGCACATATGCAAATCAAAAATCAAGAAAAATACTCATACATGACTTTGTCCTTCCTAAGCTCTAAATTTTCTTCCCAACAACCATTTGGTTGCAAAATAGGTAAAATAAAGAAAAATTTGGAGGTTAGTCCCCTTTGTGGACTTATTTGAAGATAAATTCATCAAGAAAACTTGTTTAATATTAAATTTATTTTGATATTCATTGTCCAAAATACCCCTAATAGTTATGTTTAATTACAAAAACTTTGAAAACTAACAACTCCTAAATTTTAGGAGTTGGATTAACATTAAAATTCTCTCTCTCATATCTATGTCCATATACAGAATATGACTATTTATTTCTCTCACATATATATATACACACACACACATAGTAACATTAAAAAAATAGTATCATTCAAATACAAAAAATAGTATCATTTAAACAAAAAAAATTAATAATATTCAAAACAAAAAAATAATAATATTGAGTATTAATATTTGGAAAAATAACATTAGTAACATTCTAACAAAAACAGTAACATGAATAGTAACATGCTCAAAAAATAGTAACATGAACAGTAATATGATATGATATGATATATATATATATATATATATAGAGAGAGAGAGAGAGAGAGAGAGAGAGAGAGAGAAAGGGAGTATTAGTTGTTCTTTGAATTTGAATTTTAAATTTATGTAAAACAATTTATTGGAATATCTTCATTGATAGTGAATTAAGAAATGATAATTTTCAAGTTAGGAAACTAATTTAAAGTTGCTTCAAGGGAAGGGTGTTTTGGAATTTTAAAAAAATAGTAGACTTAACTACTTATTAGTAAGATTAAAAACAGATTCATCCCCAATTAAGTTTCCTTGATAGACTAAACTCATTATAAGTCACTTAAAGATGACCCAACCCCAATTTTCACTAAAATAAAGTAGGCAAAATGATTTTTGGGGTTTCCCTCCCTCTTTTGATAGTTTTTCGAGTTTGTTGTTATCAATTAGAGTGATATGAAATAAAATTGATACTTTAGAGTACAATGTAAAAAATTTTGAAGTTGAGAGTGTAAAAATGAAACAATGATAATAGTTTAGGGGGTAAAATATAATTTACTCTTCTTTCAGCATAAAATTTTAATGAATAAACTACACATATATCTCTCAAATTATGATTTTTATGTCAATTAAGCTCATAAACTTTTTTTGTGTCAATTGAGATCCTAAACTCTCTAATTGTGTCAATTGAGTTCTTTTGTTTGCCTTTGTTAGAGTGTGTCACTCACGTGACTATATGATACAAAAATACAAAAGGGTTCAATTGACATAATTAGAGAGTTCAGGGGTTCAGTTAACACAAAAAAAGGTTAGAGACTTAATTGACACAAGAGTTATAGTTTGATAGTTATATGTATAGTTTACTCCAACAATTTGTGTCACGTGAGTGGCACACTTCTGTTGGAAAATCTAATAGAGACAGACATAATAACTTAATTAATATAATTAGAGAGTTCATAGGCTCGATTGACAAAAAAAAAAAATTATTATGGGGCTTAATAGATACAAGGGTCATAGTGTGAAGGCCATATATATAGTTTACTAAATTTTAATTCTCTTGAGATGAGAAATTGTTCGATGGTTTATTTTTTATGTATGAATTCTATATACAGTTTGTTTTGCATATAAGAAAAGTTGTTTTATTTGAATGTCATTCTCATTCTTAAATATCTTATGCTCTTTTTCTTTTATTTTGGTTATTTTTTATTTTTTTTATTTTGCTGATTTCCTGCATTGCACATGTTTAAGCTAACAAGTAACATCTAATAGATATGGCACTTAGATGAAAGTTTTATTCTTCTAATATTTTCAAAGAACGAAGTCATAGAGGTAGACTAATAGGCATATATCCCACTATCTATTTTTACAGATGGAGGTACTATTTTTATCCAATTTCAAACGTAACTTTTCCAAATCCTAGTCTATATCTAGTGATAGATTTATTCCAAACCTAAATGTTTGTAGGGCCTATAGCCTTAAATTTCATTAATTGTTATTTACTTGGTTAATAGTTACTCTAACTATCCATTTGTCTCTCCTCCTAAGATTGTTATGTCACTAAAAATTGACATATTATTTACAAAATTTTTAGATTTTCATCCGATGGGATCTATGTAGAAGCACATAATGAAAGATTCTTCATTTGCGGCAATGTCAATTGGTCGATGGATTCCGAGTGACTAACTTACTTAATAGAAGACTGATCAACTTACTTTAAAAATGGCTTGAGAGAGAGGGTTTCAAACCTCTTAATGTGTCTGATTGATGGCTTTCCAGAAGAGATTGCTTTCAAGACCACTTACATATACTACAAAGTTAGAACCATGATAAAACATTTGATTATATATCGNTTGATGGCTTTCCAGAAGAGATTGCTTTCAAGGCCACTTACATATACTACAAAGTTAGAACCATGATAAAACATTTGATTATATATCGTACCCTTCCAACAATAGATTTTTTTTTCTTCCGAGGTACAAGCTTTTTTGTCCTTTTGGAGTTTATTATATAGTTTCGTTATCTTATATAGAATCCATGTATTCGTTTGGATTACTCATTACTCTTTTTGTGTTTTCTAATTTACTAATTTTACGTGCAATGCACATGCATCTACTAGTATTACAGCAAAGGTAAAATTAAGGCCAAATAATTTTCTTTATTGTACTTGGTGTTTACATGGCACTTTAATTTCTTTTATCTTCAAATGGTAAAATGGCATGTCTAGGGGAAAATTAAATTCGGATATATGTTTTTGATTATTTTTAGTAGTGTCCCTCCTTTAATTATTGTGAGATTCATGAGAGGTTCCTTGTCTTTTTTTTTGAGGCACACACACAAGGGAATAAATGCATGAGTAGAGCTACAGGGGCGAGGGTGGGCACATTCTCAGCCTCAAATTTTTTGAAAAAATATTATATATATATATATATTCTAAAAATTATAAATATAAATGACCTTATAATTTTCTTATTTCAATTGTTTAGTCTTTTTTATTATATTATAACTTTCTTTAGATTACCTTAATTTTATTATTTACGAATTTTTATAAGTGAAAGTTCTTGCAATTGACCTTCATTTGATTTTAATTTTTTCTACTAGAAATCTTCTCTATTTCTATTCGAGTATTGATTACAATTTTTATTATGTGACAATTGATTTTCATTTTTTTACTATATTTAACTCTTAAACTTTAATTTAGTAGTTTTACTATGCTAATATCTCGGTGATAATATTTGAAACATCGTTTATTGAGTAAATTTATTGGATTGTTAGTAAATAGTTGATATTTTTTAATTACAAAAATGTCTATTAGCTCCACTTTTTAATAATTGTGATAATTAATTATTTTTTTATACATTTATAATATGCATTATTTTTTGGTCTTTTTTTATGCTAAATAGACTTTATGTATCAAATTTAATATAATAAATATAAATATATTATATAGTATGATTGATTAAGAAGAAAAAAATTAGAGTGTGTAATTAAAGTGTCCATCCTAAACAAAATTNTGTATCAAATATAATATAATAAATATAAATATATTATATAGTATGATTGATTAAGAAGAAAAAAATTNTAGACTTTATGTATCAAATTTAATATAATAAATATAAATATATTATATAGTATGATTGATTAAGAAGAAAAAAATTAGAGTGTGTAATTAAAGTGTCCATCCTAAACAAAATTCTTGCCTCTTCCCCTAAATAAATGCATATTTTGAACATATTTTATCCAACATCATATTGTAATTTACCTCTCTCTTTAGANTACCTCTTCTCCTAAATAAATACATATTTTGAACATATTTTATCCAACATCATATTGTAATTTACCTCTCTCTTTAGATGGATTATTTCATGCCTTTATCTCTTTCATTATTCTGTGTTGGGTTTTTATAATTTCTACTATCCAAGTTTTTTATGAAGTAACTAATAAATTCTCCCTCCCTGTCTTTTAACTAATAAATTACATCTCTCTCTCTTTCTATCTCTCTCTTTAAAGTAACTAATCCAAATTTATACAATTTTATCTTTCTTCATTTTTGGAACACCAACTATCTAGATTTCTTATGGGGTAACGAGCATTGTGGGTTAACCAAAATGGGTAATTTAAATGGTAATAAGACGAGTTATAAACTTACACGTCTTGATAGCATTACACTCACATCATTAGAGTAACAAAGTAAGTCAATTTTTTAGGTTTAAATAGAATTACTCTTTGAATTTTTATGAACAAAATAATAAATGATTTTCTTTATCTCTTATTGTTTTTTCCTTGTTTTTGGAACATCTCAATCTAGATTTTTCTGAATTAATTGAAGATGTTCTCTCTCTCTCTCTCTCTCTCTCTCTCTCTCTCTCTCTCTCTCTCTCTAATGTTGATGAGTTGCACCAAGACGTGCAAATCTCAGTTACTTACCTCCTCAAAACCTCCTTTTGTAAGCTGTCCACCCACTCAAGGTTTCATATTACACACGCCAATCTCCCTCTCTCTCTGACCCATACCCACACAGAGCTATGGAACCTCTGATCTATTTGACTTCCCTCCTCCTAATCCTTTCTCTTTTCCTCCTCGTAACTAAGAGATCCCCCAAAAATCTCCCACCAGGTTCCATGGGGCTACCCATAATAGGCCAGAGCCTTAGCTTTCTACAAGCAATGAGAGCCAACAAGGGAGAACAATGGCTCCAAGAAAGAATAAAAAAGTATGGTCCCATTTCAAAACTTAATCTCTTTGGGACCCCAACAGTTTTCCTCCATGGACAAGCTGCAAACAAGTTCATTTATACTTGTGACGACAACACCCTCGTCAGCCGGCAACCGGTATCGGTCCGGAGGATTTGTGGCGATCGGAATATTTTCGAGCTGACCGGCAATGATCACAAATGCATCCGGGCGGCGATCGGATCGTTTTTGAAGGTCGAAGTTTTGAAGAAGTATGTGGGGAAGATGGACAAAGAAATAAGAATGCACCTCCACATGCACTGGCATGGCAAAGAGGAGGTCAAGGTATGTATTTAATTGATTAAATTTTCAAATTAAGTACAAATTCGAGTCAATTGATACCATGGGCACCCCTGCAAACAAAATGGTAAGGCTAAAATTTTTAATTTAAGCATAAATCGAAATTTAGTATTAAATCTAGGCATTACTATGGAGAGAGTCTCTCTCCTTCATTAGTGAGTGACAATAATCCTCCTTTTTAATAAGAGCAATGTTATCGAGAACTAATCAAAAACCTAATTTAATGTAATTATTGAATTAATTATGAATTAAAATATTATGTAGATAGATAGGACATTCTTATGTTTTTTGGAGCATTGAGTATAATATGTCACATAATATTATTGTAAAGCGTTTTTGTGTCATTCTTTTATATTTTCTCTTTATAACATTAGCCACATGACATGAGATTAAATATTTTTCTGTTGGATGTCCTAGACGGTCATCTCACTTGCCTATAGTACAAGAAAATTTGCAATTGCCGGCGGGAAAAGTTTGACAAACACCGATAATCCCTTTTTTCGACAGTTTATCGACGTTTGAAATATGTATCGGTTAAACTGTCATAAAAATTGTACAATTTCATCAATCCAACTCATATACAATTTGTGCTCAACTACATTATACATGAATTACAAAAATCCATCTAGCCAAATTTGATCCACATTGTAATTAAGTTCTAGATAATAGCAAAGAAAATCTTTCCAACCAAATTACAATAATAATCGAAACCAAATTACAAATATACATAATAGTCAATGGAAAATAAAGACTTTTCTGACTATATTACTCATTATTGATAACCTAAAAGTGAAGACAAAAATATTATGATTAAATATAATCATGAAATGGAATAAAATTAAATTAAAGACAACTTGAACTCTTTTTCCCTTTGCAAATTGAATTGATACTTATGTATTGGTATTAATGAATTCTAAAAAAAAAATAAATTCAAAGAATGTCCTAACACTAATTCAATCGGTAAATTGTACTCGTCAGCTTCCAACACCTACAGACTGTGTTTGATTGCTTTAACTTCGGAAGGTTTTGTATCACCACTCAGAATACAAAAAAGGGTCGAGTTCTTTAGCAGCATAGATCCCTGCAATTAGAAATACTTAGAATTTTCACCAATACTAAATACTTACCATCTTCAATGAGCATTCACCAAAGGTAAGTTTGGAAGTTACATAGAAATCAAATTGCTCCATTCAACATCATTTCATTTCGATCGTTGATTTCTCTGTGGAACTGAAGCTTAGAAATCAATTGGAGTATTGTTAGTGATACTATATAAATATTGGAGTGGTTAATTAGACCCCCTTTAACTGGATCAGCTTCTGTTGGATCGAGGGAAAGTTCCATAGGCTATGGAAATTTATCCGGAAAGATCAGCCTCACAAATGTAAGAAAAATAAATAAATCAAATAAAGAGCTGTCGTTGACGCCGATCGACTCCCATTTTAGAGAGATTAACTCTGGTACTCTAATCCATGACTTATAATTTGGATAGATGAACCCTTGTCATCATACTTAATGCCCTATATCGATGTCTCTATCTCTTCTAACTCTCTAAAGAAACAAGATTTTGGTTTAAAAAAAAATAAAACAGGTGATGCCAAAGATGAAGACCCTGACCTTCAACATAATTTGCTCGCTTATACTTGGAATTGAACAAGAGCCAAGAAGAGATGTACTTGCAGAGCTGTTCCAAGAGATGATGGAAGGAATGTTATCGGTTCCGGTGAATTTTCCGTTCACCCGATTCAACAGGAGTCTTCGAGCAGCTGCTAAAACCAGAGCAATAATAATGGATCTCATAGCTGAAAAGAGGATGGCATTGCAAGAAAAAAGGGCTTCTCCTTAGCAAGACCTCATCACTTGCTTGCTTAGCATACATGGTGAAGACAGTTCAGCTATGTTGTCTGATGAGGAGATTGTAGACAATGCCATTATTGTAATGAAAGGAGGACATGACACTTCCACAATCCTCCTTACCTTCTTGATCAGGCTTTTGGCTAATGATCCATCTGTTCATGCTGCTATTGTTCATGGTATGTTCTCTAGGGATATCAAGTTATGTCATGGTCTTATCATATTTGGGTCGTGTCCATTTTGAGTTCGTGCTTTCTGAATGATATCCATCAATGCGTGTTTCTACTTGATCCAAATTCTATCACAACTAATGTAACTTGAGATTGCAGAACAAGAGGAGATTGCTAAGAGCAAGGCTTATGGGGAGCTACTGACATGGGATGACCTTGCCAAGATGAAGTACACATGGGGAGTAGCAATGGAAACTCTAAGGCTGACCCCTCCAGTGTTTTGTAACTTCAGGACCACTGTCAAAGATTTCGAATATGGAGGATTCCTATTTCCTAAAGGATGGCAAGTATGAAACAATCCCTTTGCTTTGATGCTTTGCTTGTTTTTTTAACTTGATATGTGGTTCTATGTTATAAGCATCTTAATTGATCCAAGCAATTAGAGATGAGCGGCTCAATTTTAGCTTATTCAGATTCATTTTTATAAAATGAATTAAATTTGACTAGACTTCTAAGCTTGTTTTGTAAATGAGTCAAATCTCAATAACACATGACTCAGTTCGATTCGAATTTATTTCTACCTAAAATATTTCTAATTTTATCATCAATTCACCCCCATCTAAAAAATGAACGACTCCAAACTTATTTGCATATAGTTTCAAATAGTATACACTTCTCACTCCCTCTCTTATTTNGCTCGACTCGAATTTATTTCTACCTAAAATATTTCTAATTTTATCATCAATTCACCCCCATCTAAAAAATGAACGACTCTAAACTTATTTGCATATAGTTTCAAATAGTATACACTTCTCACTCCCTCTCTTATTTTGAAAATTTTGAACTTTAAAGATTTTGAATTTATTTGCGGCTGCTTGATTTTTGCAGAGGAAAGCTTTGTGTAGTCGATAAATACCTTCTTTTACCAATGAAATTCATTTTATAGTTAAAAGTTTCCCCGGTAAGAACAATATTTCTTGTAATGTGACTGTCAATTAAAAGTTTTGTTGAACAATTAGATCTGTTTCAACTCAAAATGCTCATAAACTTCTGCCGAGTAAAAGCTTAAGCAAGAATCTAAACTCGGCACTCGAGTTTGGCAGCTAAATCTTAGACCGAGCCAAATCTACTCTAACTCGACCAATTCAATTCTATTAACACCCCTACTTCTATGTCATTTAAACTTATACAGATTTAAAAAAGAAAGTAGTAATTAACATATGCTCTTTGTGATTCACACAGGTAGTTTGGGCTGCTTTCAAGACACACATGGATGAGACCATCTTTCCAGATCCATCAAAGTTTGATCCAACAAGGTTTAAGGAGCAAAATCCAGTCCCACCTCACAGTTTTGTGGCATTTGGAGGAGGACCAAGGATTTGTCCTGGTTATGAGTTTGCAAGGATTGAAACTCTGGCAGTGATTCATCACTTGGTCACTTCATTCACTTGGAAGCTCTCTTCTAAACACAATCCTTTCAGCAGAGATCCAATGCCAGTCTTCAAACAGGGTCTGCCAATCCAAATTCACCCCAAAAAAAAAAAAAATCACATAATTCAATGCAATATCAGTAGGCATTAATGAAGAAATATCAAATATCAGTCTGCCTATGGCCACAATACTAAAACAATTAATGCTATCGGAACTTAATATATTGTACCCATTAGGTTAGCAGTGAGTTCCAATGTTATTAGAGGGACCCACTTTTAATCTAATGATAAATTATGTCTCCAAATTAGGTACCAATAATATTTTTGCTTTGGAAATAAACCTTCATACATGAATGTTTTTGAGTTTAAATGGGAGAGATGAGTTGAACTTAAGTTATCAAAAATGCTATTTGGACACAGTGCAGGCCACAGTCAACAAAGTGCTATTTGGCCTGCACTTTGTTGTGGGCCAAGCACTCAATGTTGGCCCAGATCCTGGTATGAGCTAGAAGGCAGGCAATGGGGCAAGCTGGGCCAACAAAAGCAATCTTAGGTGTTTTTTTCTAACCCATTGCTAGCTTAGAGGAGCAATAGAGCAGCAGCACATCAGTTAAAACATGTAATCTGGTTTATTTCTTCCCTTGAGATCACTCATTTGTAGGCGGCAGATTAATAAGATGCAGCCAGGCACTTGTAAACATTACGTGTGGCACAATTCCTTATGCTCATGCGAAGATTTTCCACCAAAATGCTGTGTGTGTGTGTGTTTTGTGTGGCGGAAGGGACAGCGGAGCAGAGGTAGCTACCAAGAGGGTAAAATCCGACAAGGAAAACAGGGCAGAGAATAAAACTAAGAAGTTTTAAAGCTTTGTTTGGGGTCACCAAGTCCACACTCCTATAAGAAGGCATCTGTATCCTGCCTTAGCATTATCAGTNTGTTTTGTGTGGCGGAAGGGACAGCGGAGCAGGGGTAGCTACCAAGAGGGTAAAATCCGACAAGGAAAACAGGGCAGAGAATAAAACTAAGAAGTTTTAAAGCTTTGTTTGGGGCCACCAAGTCCACACTCCTATAAGAAGGCATCTGTATCCTGCCTTAGCATTATCAGTTCCTTCCTACAGATAACTGTAATAACTGGAATGCCCCAAGCAAGAACTGACTAGAAGTTTAGAAAGAATTTTACCTGTAAAATTTTATTTACGCATGAATGAAGAATCAAAAAGTGCCATTTGTTATTCCAATTATACATCGCACAGCGTTCCACATATAAACAGAAAATAGCGGCACACTAAACACTCTACAGACAAGAAGCTGAGACGCATCTGAGAGTTGCTCCCCGGAGTCTTATCACTCACCAGTTTTTGATTCTTTTTGTCAGTTTCTTTTTTATGAACACTTGTTTACAATATGGTGTATGCTCGGATCACCTCAACAATTGGAGCACGGCACAATGGACACTTTCCTCCACCACGAACCAACTCGTTTGCACATTTGGAACAAGTGCACATGTGCCCACATCTGCAAAAGGTTAGAGAGAGAGGGAGCACATATTTCAGTTAAAATACAGTGACAGAAAGATTTTTAGTTCATTAAAATTATGGTGTTTCCGATTTTCCCCCTTTTTTGTAGTGATTACTGATTCAATTAACAGCAGCTTTAGTAAGAGTCAGAAACATTTGTAAGCAAAGAATTGCACAAACACAGACCTGTACAATAAAGAATCAATGTGGCTATCACAACAAACACAGCAAGTTCCTTTCCTGACATGACCCCATTTAGATCCATCTTCTGAGGTCTCAGCCATGCCTGCATATTTCAACCTTTAAGACTCTTTGTTTTTGATAGATACAATGAGTTGATTTCAAGAAACTAGCCTAGAAGATCAACAGTAACATTAACAATTTTAGAAATATGAAATGTAAAACAAAATGTAAGGAAAGAAAAGTAATAGGAATTTCCCAGGGCAGCTGTATTTTTTGTTTTCCATCCTATAGAAAGCATTCTACAGAGCAGACGATACTTATATTGAGATTGTACACAAACCTTGTCCATCTGCAGATCGATTCAGAGCAGCAGAGACTTCCTGCCTAACTGAGCGTTGCAACTCCAGTTGCATGTCCATGCAGGCCTCCAACATTCTCTGCATGTGACTCATACCTTGCTGCAGCCTAGCCATGTCTGCTCTCAGATCATTGATCATCTCCCACTCCTGGTCCAAATCATCACCACACTATTTAGTACAGGCTTGGAAGTGCACACAAATACATATAAAACCAGAAATAGGAAGTGACATTACTAGGTCAAACTTTGGGGGAAAAGGAAAAATCCCAGAAATTGTTAAGAAATGCGAGTTTTGAAATGCCCGCTACAATGCCTCAGTATGAACACTGAAAAATCCAGGTCCCACTAAAACATCGATGAAATATAAGGATTGGTAATTGATGCATTCTAATTTCACTTAGTTGAAAGCATGATTAACAACTAAAAATAGTCTAGCAAAAAGGACAAGGGTGCTTATAATAACCAATCTCAAACCTGTATGGCTCAAACCCCTCAACCGTCCCCCAGTTGCATGTTTCGTGGTAAAGTCAACTCTTTAGTGGGGCAATTAAAGATGATGAGTTTATACTACAACAAACTGCAACATTTTCCTAACAAAAAATTATAAATAAGAAACGTGGTGCCTGAAATTAAACTGATTAAAAATGCCCTCAAGGGAGATTGGCCAGTTCATAAGTTGAAGGCTTTAGTACCAAGTACCATAGGTGAAAGACCACTTACAAGTTCAGAACGATGCATGGTGTGTCGAGGCCAAGCAGAATGATGTAAATCCTGGTGCCAAAGTGGTGGGTCTGGCGGGGGCACCGGAGGGGGTGGCAGTCCCACTGAAATTGGACCAGTAGCATCTTGCCGATCCTCATTCTGATCATCTCTCAGCTCCACCTGCTCCCGTTCTGGTGAAGCAGGAGTGGGCAAGTTTCTATGCAGATCCCAATCAATGGGAGCATGACCCTGCCTTTCCACATAAGACTGAATCAATTGGTCCAAACTCTCACGGAAACCACTGCGAAGAAGATTTGAAACACTCCTCCTACAACAAACAGAAAATGTAATTAAACGTAAAATCAAAGTAATGCATATCGATCAAATGCATACACTAACACAATATGGCCTTAACAAATCATTGGATACCTGCTTAAGAGTTCCCTGAGTTCCATACTGTACACATTATCATCATCAGGTGGGTGGAATCTATTGACTCTTCTTACAGGAATAGACCGCCGCAATCTTGGGGGATCCGAAGGACCTTCTGACCAAGTGTCCACAGCTTCCCGAGAACCATCCTCATGCCAAGCCTCATGGGTTTCTTGCAGATGACCACCTTCACCATTTCCTGGAGTCACCCGGGGCCATTCATTGACTGGATTTTCCTGCCAATTTCCATTGACATCTTCCACAGTCCCCTCTCTCCATTCATTGAGTTCACCGTAGGTTGACGGATGAGAGTTCACTCTCTCATCCTCAATATTTTGTTCCTGCCAGTNGGCCATTCATTGACTGGATTTTCCTGCCAATTTCCATTGACATCTTCCACAGTCCCCTCTCTCCATTCATTGAGTTCACTGTAGGTTGACGGATGAGAGTTCACTCTCTCATCCTCAATATTTTGTTCCTGCCAGTCTCCTTGATTAGCAGATGTTAGTTGAGTTATAACTTGAACAACAGTGTTGTCTTCCAAATTTACTGCATGGTCTGACATCTGGTAAGCGTCACTTTCCTGACTTCTAGGTTGTGACTCCTCATGGTTTTCATGTTGAACCTCCTGTGAAGGGTTTGTAAGAGTCTGATCATTTCTAGAATCAGTGTTGTTATTGTTAGATGAGGTTTCAGATTGGCTGCTTACTTGACCACGAACAATATTTTCTAATCTGCAACGGAACCCTTCCCTGAAAGAGAAGTCACCATGTCATCCCAAGACAAAACAAAAAATTCTTACACTTAATATATGACAAACGTGTAAACAGAATAATAAAGATGGCCTCTCATAAAGTATGAGGAAACCTTCCTTGACTACAACAACATCATTAGATGTTTCATGCTTTGATGAATGATAAAGTTATTACAAGAGAAACAAAATATAGTTAAAAAATTAACTCGAGCAAAGAAAAGAATCAATAGACCGGAAAAAATAATTGCTACCAGATGACTGCCTANTAATAAAGTTATTACAAGAGAAACAAAATATAGTTAAAAAATTAACTCAAGCAAAGAAAAGAATCAATAGACCGGAAAAAATAATTGCTACCAGATGACTGCCTATTTTGGGATAGGTAAGGATAATATTATTAAAAACACAAAACAAAGGGACTGACACCCTGATACAACCTTCATACCAACCAAAAAAGAAATCTACCTAAATCAGATACATCCTGCCCAAAGACTCCATAAAAGAATCAAAGAAACCAGGGTGTGACTCGATGATCCATGAAGAAGTGTTAGCACAAGCGTTTTGAGCTTGCTAGAAGATAAGGTCACAGCATAAGACTTTCTCACTGGCCAAATGCACCAAACTCAAACAAAGAGGAGCTGTGTCCCCTTTTTTCCTCTCCTCCCACGCCACAAGTGAAAATATTTAAATGCCAGAAATCTTAATCCAGTCCATCGAACTGAGAACAAGCCATGACATTGCATCTATATAAGTGTGAACATCAGTAAATGATAATTATTGTGTAATGTGCAAGTGCATGTGAACATGACCTAGCATGTCTGCACAGACACACGCAGAATTGGTAATATGTGATCTTCAAATGGGGTTGTATTGCTTTACTGGAAAATAAAAGAAATGGATTTAAGCAACGAAAATCATTTATTTACTCTGGTTTTTTCTCATTGTGTTTTTGTTTGATATCGGAAAGGGTGCTTTGAATTGAAGTCATCTTTCAACCTAAAAATTAACTAAAGTCCACCACATAAACATTGGAAAGAAATATTACTTTGATGGTGAATAGGATATATCACTTGATTCTTCAGTCACTTACTTCCTAACACATGTTCCAGTCACTTCTCGACCGAGACGTAGTTTCAAGTTTCAACATCCATATTCTTTGAAATATACTCTCTAATCTCATATGGTTTTAATAAACTAGTTCTGCAAATAGTGCATATTTACTCAAAACATTGTATTATAAATTGCATATATTAGATATTTATACCAAAGCCCACTAATATTGGAAGCTGCTTAAGCATACATATTATTTTTTGACTCCAAAATACCCCATTGGTGGAGAAAAAACTAAAAAAAAAAAACTAGAAATAAGATCCCCGTTAACTGCTTAAGCATACATATTATTTTTTGACTTCAAAATACCCCATTGGTGGAGAAAAAACTAAAAAAAAAAAAAACTAGAAATAAGATCCCATTAACCTCCAATAATGAAACACCATTTATCATTGTTCTTTTTCTTTATCCTAAAGTAAACAATACATCTAATGTTGATGTTTTAAATCACAAAAACATATATCCAGGCTCAGAGGGTCACATTGATGCATCTTTATATACCCTTCTGATCAATGTAAAGATTATCTAAACACTTAGTGTGATAAAAATGGCAGTAAAATCCATTTTAGCCATAAGCCAATGATTAAATTGTTCTTGTGGTCTTGACCTTTATTCTACAATTATGACCATCAACAATATCCAGGGGGAAAATCAACTGACAACTACTGCATTAACGAACAAAAATAGACAAAACATGTCCTGGATCATACCAACACATGCAAACTCTCATTAAATATTTTTACCCCTTGTAACCATCATATATAACACAGTATTTTACAGCCGGTAACCAGAAAAAAATATCGCCCTAACTGTATCGATCAATAGAGTGAAGTAAACACTAAGAAAATAATATTGAAAATCTAGATCACATACCTCAGCCCAGAGACAGTGTGTCTTTGTCTTAACTGAACTAATTCACTTGCTGCCATTGACGGTGGTCTCTCTTCTTCAACAGGTCTCTCATTTCGCAAGAATCTGCCTCTAAGTAGTGACTGCATAAACATATATCGTTTCAGGTCATGCTTGTTTATCCTGTAGCAAAAAGATTCACAATGCTTGTTCCATGTAAATTATGAGAACGGGGAATTCTCAATGAAAACATTTTTACCAACAATCACACGTGATTACAACATATGCTTGTATTCAAAATTAGTTAATTCAGAGAACCTTTATTATCACCTGTTGCTGGCTGGAGTTTAATAAATATAGTATTCTTACATAATAAAATTTAATTAATAAGTACACCGCTTTTATTTTTGTTTTGCTGCAAAGTGAGAAAGACCTTAACATACTTCACCAAAGGTATTTCATGAAGCACTTAATTTAGCATGGGTTCAAGTTCATATTTCAGTTGTCAATAAGTCTAACAAGCATGGACCCATTTCTCATATAAAGATAACAAGACAAATTTCATAAAAATAGGGCAGGAGTGCTGGGTGAAATGTTTTGATAATAAATTTGATACATTAAACAGGCTTTGCCCTTGACTACTAAGAATACAGCATAATAATGTTGGATTTCAAAGTAACTGGATTTTAGAATAAAGATAATAGTGTTGGAGGGGAGGGGGAGCTACATAACAAGTTTTTAAATCTGGTATACTTAAGGCCGTCTATAAATATGCTTTTCTCACAATTCAGCTTTATGTAGGAAATCAATTATTTTTGGCACAGCCAAATGTCCAGAGTAGAAAATACACCAGAAAAGTTATTTCCCTATAATGTCAACAATATCAGAACATCCACAACAAATCTTGAAAAAGGGGCGTATAGTTGTTTCCCCTGCTTCCTACACATCCATGCTGAATAAGTCGCCAACCTTCTGGATTTGGCCCTTTTTAAAACCCTGAGTTTCAGAAGTAACTTGCATACTAGAAATAAAATCACAACTTCAATATCATATTATAGAAGCATATGATTTGGATATTAAGTAAAAATTCCTTCCTTTACAACATAATGAAAAGTAAAACAATAGGAGACACACAAGTGATGAATAACAGCATCAATGCAAAGCAACTGACCTGAATGCGGTTGCGATGAGCAAAGTCAGAAACAGCCCGATGTTCCACCAAACTTTGAAGTTCTCTCTGTCTCTCCCTCTCAATCCTCACAAGCAAGTCAAGCAGAGCTTGTCTTCCCCGCAACCTCAGCATGTCCCGGCGAATATGCTCCGGCTGACCTTCATCTTGATCAACAACCAACCCTTCACGAACTCGGTCAACTTGGGCACCTGATCCAGCAACTTGTTCTCCCCTTCTACCGCTACGAACTCNGCCTTCCCCGCAACCTCAGCATGTCCCGGCGAATATGCTCCGGCTGACCTTCATCTTGATCAACAACCAACCCTTCACGAACTCAGTCAACTTGGGCACCTGATCCAGCAACTTGTTCTCCCCTTCTACCGCTACGAACTCCTCTCTGCTGACTTGTTGTCTGCATCCACTCCCTCACAATTCTCACCCTTTCACGCTCAGTTTCACCAAGCCATTCTGATCTTGGACTATCGATCCTTTGAGGAACATTCGATGAGTGCTCACTGATTCCGCTCTCCATCCATCCCCGAACAATTTGTCTAACCCTCTCCCGTTCAACTTCACCAAGATCAGGAGACTGCTCACGACTAGAACTATCACGGTCCCCATGTTCATTCTGTGGGCCAATCTGATCATGAGACCAATTTCCATAGTCATTCTCACTCTCACTAGCATCCTCCAAACTACCCGGATTATCACTCCCTCGGCTTTCAGACATATTCGTATTAGAGTCTACACTCCTCTGCTGTCTAAGTCTTTCCCTCACCCTCTCCCGGGCACGATTCAACACGTGCTCATCCTCCAATTCACGCCACATTTGCAGAATAGACGATGCCCGGGTACTCGGCCTCTCGACATTACCCTGTCGCCTCGAAGTCGGTGACTGAGACTCCCTCAAGAACGACGAATCAAGCATGGAAACTGTATGCAAACCAGCAAGTGCCATCAGTTCAGTCTCCCGATTTGTCCTCTCAATCGTGGTTATCATCTCCTGTGCCTGACGGGCAGCCCATCTGCTCAAAATCCGCGAGTGGCGCCTCCTGGCAGCAGAAGACTCGGCCAGGTCATCCCCCTCAAGATCCGACCTTCTCCTCCTCCGCAAAAGCTGATCACTCTCATCATCCTCATCTTCAGTATTACGATTAGAACTACACGACCCGAATGACATACATTCGTCCAAATGCCCTCGCATTAATTCCTCCAATCCCCTCTCGAATTCAGCCCGAGCACGGGCTTCATCGGCAGTGCTCTCAACCTCGGGCTTTTGTTGAAGCTGTTGCTGAACATCTGTCATCTTCACCCACTAACCCTAGCAAACAAACCCTTCCCACCACCCCAATACTCAATACCCACCAAACGAACCCTAATTCACACTCTACGCAATACAAAGAACCCGCAGTTTCTATACATGAAACATTCAACATAAAAACCTATTCCAAAATCGGAATCATAACTCATTGAATTTGTCCATAAACTGTGCGTCCACATATCGAAATCGATGGTTCCACACATATCACCTGATCAAATGCAAAGTTGTACAAGCACCAATGATAATAAAATTGTAAAACACTAAACTTGAATCAAATCTCGAATAATTAGTAGGCAATATGGGATTCGTAGAGGAATGAAGCAAGGATCGATTGTGAATATGTATGTCAAAAGGATATTAAAACTGATGGACCAAAAAGAACGTACCTGTGAAGCTGTTTGTGTTCCTCGCTGGTAGTGCGAGAAACGAAACGCTTCCATTTGCAGATATATTATATAGAATGGAGAGAGAAAGAGAGATGGAAATGGACACCAGTAATTTTCTTTCAGAAAGAAGGGGAGAGAGAGAGAGAGAGAGAGAGAGAGAGAGAGAGATGAGGTGAGAAGTTATAAATAGCAGAGAGGGAGAGAGTGGATATTTTTTTTTTTTTTTGTGAAACAGAATTTGTGTTTTTGAATTTTTTTTTTTTGGTTGTTGCGAGAGGAAAGAGCGCGAGGACAGAAACGTCGTCTGATTGTGATTAGGGCTATTAATCAAACTGAGCTCCTTGAGTTTGGCTTGAGTTTAACTCGGATTCGATTTTTTTAAGCTCAGTTTGGGACTTGTTTGACTAACAACCCTAATTATGATATTGACACGTCATCGTCTTCTCCAATTATTATTAATTGTAATTCTTTTTTTTTTGTGGTCGGGTTTTAGTTATGAGAAATGTTATTGGGACCTAATTTACTAACATAATTTGTTGACCTAATTTATTGTGACGTTTGAATTGACTGTAAGTCTCATCAAACATTAAAACTTGATGTTGATCTAATGATTCCTATAAAGCCACTTTTGGATTGATTATAGGCCCCATCAAACATTAGAACTTAGTGTTAATCTAATAATTTTTATAAAATCNGTTTGGCTTGAGTTCGACTCGGATTCGGTTTTTTCAAGCTCAGTTTGTCTTCTAAACGAGCCTGAATTTGAATAAATTTTTAGGTTCGTTCAGAAAATAAGTCCTACAAATTCGGCTAAAACTCGACAAGTTCGATTTGTTTATGTGCAAATATTCGGGCTCGACTCAAGTTCGGCTCGTTCAAATTCGACTCGTTTTCTAAACGAACAGAATTTGAACAATTTTTAAAGCTCAATTAAGAAACAAGTTTTTTCAAGTCGACTCGAATTCGAGTCGGACTTGTTCGACTAACAACCCTAATTATGATATTGACACGTCATCGTCTTCTCCAATTATTATTAATTGTAATTCTTTTTTTTTTTGTGGTCGGGTTTTAGTTATGAGCAATATTATTGGGACCTAATTTACTGACATAATTTGTTGACCTAATGCATTGTGACGTTTGAATTGACTGTAAGTCCAATCAAACATTAAAACTTGATGTTGATCTAATGATTCCTATAAAGCCACTTTTGGATTGACTATAGGCCCCATCAAACATTAGAACTTAGTGTTAATCTAATAATTTTTATAAAATCACATCATTATGTCGGTAAATTAAGTCAAATTTTTATTTTCAAATAACATTATTCTTTAGTTATATATTATTGTTATTCTTTCTAACTATTAATTATTAGGGTAATTTGTGTCTCGAGGCACGATATAATATGAATAATTTTAAGATAGATATTGGGTGGTTGTTAGATGAGTCTATTTAAAATCGTAAGATTAACTTATTGAAATCTGACGTGTTTTAATTTATAAATTATCTTAGCATTTTTCTATATCAAATTCTTTCAAAGCCACAGGAAATGCACCATCTTACACAACACTGTTGATTTCAATACCCAAAGTGGGTAATTATTCTACTGATAAATGGGTGACAATCAACTCATGTCTTTGGTCTAATTAGTAATAATTATCAATTCGAACACAACATGTTTATTTAATAGTATTAAATCACCTTCTTTTGTTTTTTCTTTTTCACATTACCCAACACACATTTGCATACATTCGAACTTCCAAAAATCATCATATTTGTACGAACAATTATATTANTTCAATACCCAAAGTGGGTAATTATTCTACTGATAAATGGCTGACAATCAACTCATGTCTTTGGTCTAATTACTAATAATTATCAGTTCGACCACGACATGTTTATTTAATAGTATTAAATCACCTTCTTTTGTTTTTTTCTTTTTCACATTACCCAACACATAAACGTATGTAAGCTTGAAGGTTTTTAGTAGTATAAACATGCTTGTTAATATAAAAACGAATTGACATGCAATATCACAAATCAAAGTGGGTTGAAGTTCGAAAACCCCAAAGGAACCACCTTATTAAACATGTCAATCCAAACATAAATCTCTCAATAAACTTGACAAAACTTTTAATTCAAATTCGTTAATTATATGTCGTATCATTTTCATACAAACGATGGTTTTAAATATCACATTTTTTTGCTTAGATCGTGCTGAAAATTATCATATAGCTTGATGAGTGACAACCCCTTTAGAGCAACTCCAAAGGGGAGTTGCACTAAGGGTGGTAACCGCTAAAATATCATCCTAAATATTATACTAACGAATTAGTCCTACTCGAGTTGGGCACCATTGATTCTCTTAAGATTACATCAACCATGCGAGAGGGGGTGAATATTTGTCAAATGCAAAACTTAAATCTTTATATCCTTTTTCTTTTTTTTGGAATTCTATTGTGCCCTCTTTTGGGTATCTATTCATCGCTCCGTAGTTGATTTGTCCTTGGTTATATAAAAATTGTAATGGTTAATTTTTTATTAGGTTTTAAAATATGCGTATTTTGTCAATTTGGCCTTCACTGTATCAATTTTNTGGTTAATTTTTTATTAGGTTTTAAAATATGCGTATTTTGTCAATTTGGCCTTCACTGTATCAATTTTGTCAATTTAATCCCTTAAATATTCAATTTGCATTTAAATTGTCCTACGTAAATAGACTGTTCAATTTTTGACGGAGGTAGCCATATGAGACACGTGATCACTCTCATCAAAAAAGATAACGGATTTTTTGGTTGCGGATAGTTAAACATGAATTGAATACTTTAAGGATCAAAATAATATAATGGAGACCAGATTGACAAAATTTGTATACTTTAGGGACTAAATGTGCTATCAACCTTTTATTTATTACTATAGTTATCTACTATTTTATATCCAAAAAAAAAAAAAAACATTGGGGGATTTGTAAGAAAATTTTAAGACTTCAGCACCGTTGGCCAAGCAATTCAATCATATTTACATGTTTCATCTCATAGAAAAAAATAGTAAAATTAATTAGCAAACTTAAAAAAAAAAAAAATCTGATTTGCCTGACCTATCAAATATGCCCCTTTCACTGTTTTTAGGAGGGAAAAAAAGAAGTTTGAAGGATGAAAGTTCCTCCTTCGTAACTCGGAAGCTTCCTTCCAACCAAGAATTTGTATCTTTCTTTGGGAAACTTCCTAGCATCCCTCAGTATTCCAAGATGTTTTCTCTCAATTATCAACCAAATTTTCATGGACTTGCTGCTGAATTTTAAAAGTCTTGTAACTTTTAGTTTCTTTTATTCACTTTTTCTTTTTTTTGGTTAGAGAAAAAAGGAGGGGCGGCAAGTAGATAATAATTTCCCCTCGGCATGACTATAAGAGTTTTCTCCACCGTGAAATATCCGCCCGATCTGAGCCATAACTATTAATACTTGGAAGGATAGTCCGTCACTACTACACTATTAAAATCAAGTAGAAAATCGCGTTACTCCCATGAATCGAATCCGGTTTGATAATCATATAAAAGTCAATAACGATCCTAAACTGGTACAACTTACCATTAAACCACCAGCTCAAATGGTCTTTTATTCACTTGAATTCTAGTGCTTTCAATAGAGTTTATAACATAAACTGGTGTCATCTTGACTTGGTGAGAATAGAATCTCTCAAAGAGCAAGCATCAGAATGCGAATTTCATTATCATCGCTTAACCATGGAAAAAAAATAAAAATAAAAAACTCGAGTTTAAAGACAATGCGCACTCAACATGCCTATCATATGGTTTATATCTCATTAGAAATGACTGATTTTTGTTGTCGAGTCTGTGACCTATGGTTTGTGTGAGTTAATATTGACAATCATTATAAATTTGGGAAAAATTAACTAAGTTCCAAGAAAAAGTAGTGAATTATAGTGGGTGTAATAATTGTATTAGAGTGGAGGAATAAATTTCATTGGAATAATTAGATTGTGGAATTGGGTATAACTTTTTTTTTGGCAAATTAGGTGAGTGAAGGAAGGGAGCATATGGAAGTGAGCACGAGGGAAATCAGGGCTTTGTCTTACTCTTACGCAAATTGGGGGTGAGAGGGGAGGATGTTGGAAAGCCTTTTTCAATGGTGAATGATGTTGAAATCTGTACTGTGTACTACTCTAAAGGTGGCCATGTTCAGAGCCAACCAGCTTTTCTTCAGAATATACCTTACTTCACCACCGTTGTTNGTGAATGATGTTGAAATCTGTACTGTGTACTACTCTAAAGGTGGCCATGTTCAGAGCCAACCAGCTTTTCTTCAGAATATACCTTACTTCACCACCGTTGTTATTAAATGGAGTGTCAATCCTCTCCTCTCCTCTCCTCTCTTGTTATTTGTCAATCCTCTCCTCTCCTCTCTTGTTATTTTTATATTGTATCATTATTTTTGATTTGTGTCGTGTGTTTTTGTTAATAAAAAATTATTTAATTTTATAACAACTCATAAGATATTACGTAAACAAAATTAAAAAAATCAATTTTCTACTTATATTACTATTTAATTAATCATGTTTAACCTTAATTTGNCTTGTTAATAAAAAATTATTTAATTTTATAACAACTCATAAGATATTACGTAAACAAAATTAAAAAAATCAATTTTCTACTTATATTACTATTTAATTAATCATGTTTAACCTTAATTTGATCTATTTATTAGTCGTATGATTTTCATTTTTCGTGTCAAGTCATGATCATATCAAGGCGTAAAATGAACACTCTTAGTTGTTAAGTCCTAGTAAGTTCGGGGTATACTTTGATTAGATTTTCTCCTTAGTAAATCATCNATGTTCAGAGCCAACCAGCTTTTCTTCAGAATATACCTTACTTCACCACCGTTGTTGTTAAATGGAGTGTCAATCCTCTCCTCTCCTCTCTTGTTATTTTTATATTGTATCATTATTTTTGATTTGTGTCGCGTGTTCNTTGTTAAATGGAGTGTCAATCCTCTCCTCTCCTCTCTTGTTATTTTTATATTGTATCATTATTTTTGATTTGTGTCGCGTGTTTTTGTTAATAAAAAATTATTTAATTTTATAACAACTCATAAGATATTACGTAAACAAAATTAAAAAAATCAATTTTCTACTTATATTACTATTTAATTAATCATGTTTAACCTTAATTTGATCTATTTATTAGTCGTATGATTTTCATTTTTTGTGTCGAGTCATGATCATATCAAGGGGTAAAATGAACACTCTTAGTTGTTGAGTCCTAGTAAGTTCGGGGTATACTTTGATTAGATTTTCTCCTTAGTAAATCATCAAATATTAACTAATGAGCGACCACTTATAACTTGAGTTACACGATCCCCTTACACAACCCTACGCTCTCAAGCTCTGCATGCCAATTTGTGCTTTGAGAGNTTATATTGTATCATTATTTTTGATTTGTGTCGCGTGTTCTTGTTAATAAAAAATTATTTAATTTTATAACAACTCATAAGATATTACGTAAACAAAATTAAAAAAATCAATTTTCTACTTATATTACTATTTAATTAATCATGTTTAACCTTAATTTGATCTATTTATTAGTCGTATGATTTTCATTTTTTGTGTCGAGTCATGATCATATCAAGGGGTAAAATGAACACTCTTAGTTGTTGAGTCCTAGTAAGTTCGGGGTATACTTTGATTAGATTTTCTCCTTAGTAAATCATCAAATATTAACTAATGAGCGACCACTTATAACTTGAGTTACGCGATCCCCTTACACAACCCTACGCTCTCAAGCTCCGCATGCCAATTTGTGCTTTGAGAGCAATCAATTCGCGAATTCATTTTTCTAAATTCGCAAACTTACTCATACAAATCACGAATTTTAATAAGTGAAAAAATAAATTATATCATTAATTTTTTGTACTCCATTTCTAACTTCTAGTTGTACTCGCCTCCTTAAGAGGAATTCCTAGCCAAGAAACCCCACGTAAAAAGCCACGATCGAAGCTTGGAAAGAGTGTTGAGGACCACTGCCCTTTCTTCTGTATTTTTTATGTGGGATTGAAAGCCAAGATTTGCAATGCCTCGACCTCGAGGCTTTTCCTTCCCTTTTTTTTGGGAACCGATTTCTTTACTGTTTTTTTTTAATTGATTTCTTTAATTTTTTTTCTTTACTCATTTATATCATCTATTTTGTATATAAAAATTAACTTTTTTAAATCTATTTTCAATAACTTATATATATATATATATATCAAGGTGCTCCCGCTCTCATAATTTTTAAAATTTTGTTGCTCTCGCTCTCCCATTCCCGCCTNTTACTCATTTATATCATCTATTTTGTATATAAAAATTAACTTTTTTAAATCTATTTTCAATAACTTATATATATATATATATATCAAGGTGCTCCCGCTCTCATAATTTTTAAAATTTTGTTGCTCTCGCTCTCCCACTCCCGCACTATGTGATCTAGTTTATAACCAATGAATCAAACTAGAGTTCGCGGTAGGTGACATATCAAGAAGATAATGTAAATAATATGTATTGAAAGAGATCTTACCCCAGTGTATATAACATATCAACATAAAAATAATAAAACAAATAGATTTTATATGTGTTGTATTTTCATTAGAAGAAAAAATACATATGATACAGAAAACAAACTTTTTAGTATCACAGTCTAACACTGAGTTTCTCGACCTTACACCAACATTAATACCCCGATTAGCTTGAAGAGTAAGGTTTGNAGATCTTACCCCAGTGTATATAACATATCAACATAAAAATAATAAAACAAATAGATTGTATATGTGTTGCATTTTCATTAGAAGAAAAAAAACATATGATACAGAAAACAAACTTTTTAGTATCACAGTCTAACACTGAATTTCTCGACCTTACACCAACATTAATACCCCGATTAGCTTGAAGAGTAAGGTTTGAAATGTTCATTTTCCAAAATCTTAAATTGTTTGTCCATGCATATGTAGTGTTTTATTATTAGGTTATGGTATTATGTGTCACAATCATATGATACATTATAGTATTAAATGTTTTCTCATTTCTCGATATATTA
Source organism: Ilex paraguariensis (assembly GCA_963454935.2). Lineage (NCBI taxonomy): Eukaryota > Viridiplantae > Streptophyta > Magnoliopsida > Aquifoliales > Aquifoliaceae > Ilex > Ilex paraguariensis. Next base: position 313,930 of record CAUOFW020006769.1, on the reverse strand, counting down.
ACCCCAAAAATCTTCTCATCCGCGGGTATTTCACTCTCACCTCATGATTTGGTACCACTTTTTTCCCCCTTTTGCATGTGACATAAAAAAAGGGAACTTTGAAACAAGGTNTAGGTTATGGTATTATGTGTCACAATCATATGATACATTATAGTATTAAATGTTTTCTCATTTCTCGATATATTAACCCCAAAAATCTTCTCATCCGCGGGTATTTCACTCCCACCTCATGATTTGGTACCACTTTTTTCCCCCTTTTGCATGTGACATAAAAAAGGGAACTTTGAAACAGGCNGGTATTTCACTCTCACCTCATGATTTGGTACCACTTTTTTCCCCCTTTTGCATGTGACATAAAAAAAGGGAACTTTGAAACAAGGTAGATCATGATTGAATCTCCTTTTATCACAGGACAACAAGATTCTCTAAACTTTTGTTTCCCTCAATTAAGAAATCTAAAAAAAAATTATTAATAGATTAAAAATTTACAAATTATTCTTCATAAATTTCCTAGTTTCGATGTTAATGATCTGCTTTTGATTGGATGATCAAATCAGGGATGAGATTAGTCGAGGTCGTGTAAACTGATTCAGACACTCCTAACCGTTGGAAAAAAAAACTTGCAATATAAAATTTACATAGTCCATCATTTGACAAANTTAAGAAATCTAAAAAAAAATTATTAATAGATTAAAAATTTACAAATTATTCTTCATGAATTTCCTAGTTTCGATGTTAATGATCTGCTTTTGATTGGATGATCAAATCAGGGATGAGATTAGTCGAGGTGCGTGTAAACTGATTGAGACACTCCTAACCGTTGAAAAAAAAAAACTTGCAATATAAAATTTACATAGTCCATCATTTGACAAAGGCCATCCTTTCAACAACAGTAATACTCTTTCAAGAGCGTCCTATGATGAGTGGATTGCATTATTAATTAACTTCCTAGGTGTTAAGAGAAAGACTATGTTGCCAACAGGACACATTCATTGAAACCATATAGAAATTGTCTGGTGACTAAAAGGTTAAGTAGCCTAGTTTTAACCCACTGTTAACTTTTATCATTACAATCAAGTGGCTATGAAAATCTAGTATACTTTTTGTTCGTCAATACCTTCCCCAAAGTAAATCAGTAGACTCGGTATTGACAAGTTTACTTTTATGTGCCCAACTCCGATGATTATGATCTCGCATTCATTAAATGTGAGATAAGATATGTGTATATAAATTTTTGGACATCTTTTTCTTGTGAGTTAACTTTTGGGGATCAATTCTATCGATGAATTCATGTCAATTGATATCAGAGCCTTTATCCATCATGTCGAGTATGGAATTAGACAACGTATGAACTGCAACTACAACTCTTTGTAATCGGGCCACAAAAGGGACCAATAAGCAAGATTAAGATGTCTTAGTATAATATAAGACATAGTGTTATGTCATTGAATATTGATAGATGAGTAGAGTCATTAAAAGAGAAAGGTTATGATTGTGTTAGTATCGATAGTGTGGATTATCATGAAGGTCAGCTATGAAAACATGATGGAATGTTACAGTCCCACATTAGGAAAAATGACGCAAGACTTGTATATAGGAACTGTTGAGTCCCTTTTTTCTCATAGACCGATTTTCAGAGGTAAGTTCTACCAATGACTTCATAGTAATTGATCATGAATTTAAACTCTATAAAACAGAGAAAAAAAAAGTCTACAGAACCGAGAAAAAAAATTGGTATTGTATTGTCATTTATAATTTTTTGTGAGTGTTTTTATAATTGTAATGGATATTTTTATTACTTTTATGGTAACTTGAAATTAATGGATCTTAACATTTTAGGATAAATCGCACAAGTACTACAAAAGTGTTAAACATAGTTACCACCAAAATAATAAAAATACTCACAAAAATTATAAAAAATACTCACAAAAGTTATAAATCACCCACAAAAATTATAAATTTACCTATAAAAATGATAACCCTGCGGTTGGTAATAAATTTTAATGTGTCAAGTTTATATCGTGTCTAAATTTTTTTTCCTAATTGTCCATAACCAAGTTTATGTTATGCATAAATCGTATAGTAAGAGTAGTATCATCTAAATTTATCTCAATTTATCCTTCTACTAAGTATGCTTGACTAGTGAATCTCGTAATTACCCAAAATCATTAAAATCAAACTCATACCCAATACTTTTATATCAATTTTAGATGGAGTCAATGTATCCAATTAAAAATTTGTCAACCATATTTTCTCTCACCAACATAAACCTACATTCAGCCAAAAAGGAACGTCGACGTTTAGATTGTTGCCCTACTTGTCAAACCCCACGGTAGAGGCAATCTCCTTTCAATGCTGCACATGCCATGCACGGCTCTATCACTCTTTTGTCTTTGGAGTGGGCATGCCTATATCATTTTTTTTTTTGTTGACAAGAAATTTCTTTAAACAAAGTCTTTTTAGAGTCTTCTCTTACAAAAGTACATCTCAAAAACCAACAATAACTCACAAGTCACAAATATCGATTAACGCGAAAGAAATAAAGAATAGAACTCAAAATATTTATGTGGTTAGCGCGTCTTAGAATTTATTCCACACAACTAAACTACCCGTGAGGCATGACTTTGTTTTTTAGTAGAAACAAAAATGTTTTCGATATGGAGGCCACGTGCCACCATACTAGCATGGAGACATACGACGTTTCTTCCTCTCTGGTTGGTATTCTTTTAATGTATTTTATCTTGTATAATAATCTTCATACATTTCAATTTTCAAAAGATACATCTCCTCTTTAACTGGTAGCTCTATATATGGTGGGATGGACCATGGAAGAAGGTGGGTTTAATTGTCCCATGACGTATTTCTTCCGATAAAACAATGCACTTCATATCATAGACAAATTCAAGGTTTAAATCTTATGACAGTAAAAACCTTTGTTTAAGTCAATCCAATCCATCAGAGTAGTTTGGAGGGAGTCTAGAGTCTCGTAAGTGACGTTCTGGGTGAATTGACATGCCAAGTTTAAATAATAGTCACGAAGTTTTGAAGAATGAGTGATTTGAACGGTTCAAATATTAACCAAAAACGACAAGATAGGGGCATTTACGAAATTGAAAAATTACTATACAGCAAATACTATGTAATAGTCTTGATATTCTAAAAAAAAAAGGATCTATAACCCGCAATATTTGAAGGGACAATGGAAAATCATGTCCACTTATGCTTAATTAAGCTTAACCAAACAACTTGGATTAAATTAAAAAGCTAAATAACAATGTGTTATGAATATGATTACACATCAAGAAGATAGGTATATATATATATATATTGCACGCCAATCTCCTATTAAAAATACTAATGCTTTTATTAGATGGTGTGATTTGTGTTTTTACAAATACAAAAAATTATGTACTTTCAACATCCCATCATTGCAGATTATAAAATCAGAGACATACTCTTTGGCACAATATAATTGATTGAAGGAAAAAATATGAGTGCATAAGTGCATGCTTGCTTGCTTGTGTTAGCATCTCATTTAGTATAAAAGTTTTTTTTTTTTGAACTCAAAAAGGGAAGAGGCGACCAATAGCTAATAACCCCCGCATAGGCGTGACCATGAGGATCCCTCACTATGGAATGTCTGATTTGAGCTATAGTTACTAACCCAGAATGGTTGTTCGTCACCACAGCACCAATAAAGCTAAATAACAACAATAAAGTTAAACAGCAAAATGTGTTATTCCCTTGAATCAAATTCTACTTAATAACCATATGAAAGTCAGGAATGACCCTAAATGAGTACAACTTACCANCTGCACCCTTGGAGCTACATGGGGCTGGTCTACCACAAAGAATGACATGATAAGAAATGCACACTTCTTTGGAGACACAACCACATTGAACTGGCATGTTATTGTTTTCAAAGGCTGTGTGAGAAGAGATTATAGAATCCTAAGTTGTTGATTAGGGTATTTTTTTTTTTTGGGGGGGTAATGAGGATTCGATTCATCAACATGTTCTTCGAATTCATAAACATAAAGTAATCATTGGATGCATGCAACACTCATAAATCACACACATCGATAAAAGTCAGATTTATGTTTGATGGTTCGAACTCAGAACATGTAGATTTACGTCTCATATATATTTTGTCCGATCATTGAATTAATCCGTACGAGTTGTTGATAAGGTTTCAAGAGTGTTGAAAACGAGAGCTAAATGTTGCATGGTTGGGTCCATGCCAAATAGATATTTTTCGGGCAAAGAAACATATCATTCTCATACAAGAAAAGCCAGTAAACCATGTCTTGTTTTTTTCTTCTTTGGTTGTAAAGGCAATTTTCAACTAAGATTCCAAGACAGAGAGAAATGTCCAACTGTGTCAACCAAACAATATTATCACTTGTTATTTCCAACATGAACGTGAACACATTATGCAGATGTCATAAATGATTGGTGTGCAACAAAAGAAATGCTTAGGGTTTAAGGTCACACACACACAAAAAAGAAAAAAAATCATTGATGAGTTTGTCAAATCCGGGGATAATCTATAAAAAAAAAGTCCAAGTTGAATGCTCAAATCATATTTAAAAAAGAACGGTATAAGATATAGGAGGGTTTAATACTTTAGTGAACTAGCTCAATAATTTTCTAAATGATAAACATCAGCAAACTATTTAACGACAAAAATTTTGATTTTCTATTTTCTCTCTAATCAACTCTGTCCCCACATATCCCTTAATCTTACTTTTATTTTCTCTAATTTGTCTTTAATTATTTTGTCTACTTCCTTATTATTTCAATACCTTATTAGAATATATATATTATAGTTTATTAATTATATACAAATTTCTAACTCCGTGGCCTCGAGTTATCAACTTTCTCAAATTTTTTTATTTTCATTATTTTTTGCCATGGAATACATAAAAAAATAAGTCCAATCCAACCACTAAAAGCATCTCTAACCTTAATTCAAATGTAGACTCAAATTTAAATTTGAGTCAAAATGGCTTAAAAGATTTCTTCAATGTTAAACTTAAACCTATATCAAATTAAGACAAAACTTATTCTAGACCCAAATTGAAACAGACTTAAATATTATACCAAATTTCTAATGGTAACTTTTTAACTTATTCAAAACTAAAATACCTTTTCAACAACTTGTTCTCTGACTCTTCTTGCCTCTCTCTATTACGCTATTTCCATCGCTGAACACCACTGAAACTTTCACAAATCATTTCAAGGCATGTATGTAAGTTTTTTTCCTTTTCATCCCTTCTTGATTTCTTATATTTTTTAAAACCCTAATATCACCAATCTTTCATACTATATAAACTCTAATCTTACCCATAATTTTTTTTTGATTTTTTCGAGTTAAACACTATCGCTATTACAATTTCAGACCACCGATTCTTCCTGAAATGTTAAGCCTTCACTACCCACAAATTTAAAAAACTTGTCATTTTTATTTCGTCAATTTTTTATTTTTGTTAGAAACGTATGTTTTTGTGTTATCAGACCAGACTCGTGTCAAAATAGTTATATATATATTTTTTCTTTTTCTTTATCTGGATTTATAAAAAATGATAAGAAATTAGAACAATCTTAGAGTTCTGAAGTGGTTTTTTTATTCTTATGTAGTGTTGTATACATATTTGTTTTTTTTTTTTGAATTACCTATTTGTGAAGAAATATGAAAGTTTCATTTATTTTATCAAATATTATGATTTAAATGACACAAAAAATGAGTTTTGGGACAATAAGAATTTTTTTTAAAAGATTTGAGCAGATATTTGAGCTTGTCCATTGAAGTACTCTATACCAAATCAAGTTTTTTACTCAAATTTATACTCAAATTTGAATCTAAATTTGAGTCATGATTGTAGATGTTCTAATAAACAACATTATACAAAACTTGCATGTGCAGATTTTCCACATTTTAAATTATAAGTTATATTAATTTTTAATTTGTCTTAATGTTATGCTTATTAAAAAAAAAGAAAAATTATCCTAGCAAAGTGAGTCTTCTTGGCTAACTAGTTTTGGAGTATTGAGGGTTATTAGCAAATGGTTACATACAAAAACAAATTTGAAACTATAGATCAAAATAATTCACATACGACTTACGTGTGTAGCAACTAATTTTCTAAAATGACAATAAAATTATAAGGATCGAGAGGCAATTCACCCACCCGACATGATTACCCCAATTGTAGTACAACTTAGATTAAAAAAAAAGAATAATGTTATTTAGACATAAAAATTTGATCTAATTTATTGACATAATGATGTGGCTGCATATGAATTATTGAATGAGCACCAAATTCCAATGTTTGATGGGACCTGCAGTCAATCCAAAGATCACAATAAATTAGATCAGTAAATTGTGTCAGTAAATTAGGTCCCAATAGCATTGCTCAAAAAAAAAAAAATGTTCTTGTATGTTGGGAGTTTGCCCACCAAGTTTCCTTTCTTATGTTTGGATGCAAACTTGTTTTTTTTTTTTTTTCAATAGTCAGGAGTATCCGAGTCAACTTACTCGCAATGATCAAAATATCATTTCAAAACGGTTGAAACGTCTGAAACGTTTTAGTGATGAAATTAAAATTCTAATATTTCGAGGTATTCTATAATGTTTCGAGATTTTTTATAAAATTTCAATGCATTTGTACAATTATTTCTGAATATTTCAAGGTTTGTTAAGAAATTTTGATATATTTTGATCAATATTTTAGAAAATTAATTCTTAAATTTTTTATTTTTTCATTATGTTTTTGAAATGTGTCGAAAGGTTTCCAAAATAAATCGAAACGTTTTCATTTCCTAAATGACTGTAAAAATACATTAAAACGAAATTTTAATCCTTCCTTACGCGCACCTCAACTACTATTTTTTCCGGTTTGTCAAAAGCAGGTCATCCACGTCAATCAAAATTAAAATATTTATGAAGGATAAATTCCCTATACCCCCAACTCCATATNACGTCAGTCAAAATTAAAATATTTATCAAGAATAAATTCCCTATACCCCGACTCTAGAGAGTTGCCTTTAGCAAGTCTCATAAATTGGACATTGAAGTGGGCTAAGTAGTTGTTTCCCACCCACTGAGAATTTTGTCTTGCTAATGTAATGTGAAGGGATTTCTCAATTTAACATGATTGGATGGAGACTATGATAGTGTAATCCTCCAATCGACTCACATCCAAGATTTTGGATCCAATCTTGCCCATTTTTTGGGTTCAACAGTCTAAGTATATTTGAATTAACTTACACACACTTCAATNTCTTGCTAATGTAATGTGAAGGGATTTCTCAATTTAACATGATTGGATGGAGACTACGATAGTGTAATCCTCCAATCGACTCACATCCAAGATTTTGGATCCAATCTTGCCTATTTTTTGGGTTCAACAGTCTAAGTATATTTGAATTAACTTACACACACTTCAATTAATCATTCAATTAATCTTGTTTTTATCATACATAAAAGTCTCATAAAAAAAAAGATTCAATTACCGAAATTAATCTATACCTGTAGATTTTAATGTGATTAAATTGTAACCATTGATTACAAAAATGATGAAATAATATCAAAAATAAATTTAAAAACAAATGTGTCACGTTTTTATTACATAAAATATAAAATAATGATATTAAAAAATAATTTCCGACTACAACTCTAAAAAAGAAAAAGAAAAAAAAAAANCCGTGACAAAATATAGCTTTTATTTCACAAAGCATAATCACAGGAGCAAGAATACAAATCAAAGGAGCATAATCCTCTGAAACAGCAACGGAATATAAGTATTATTTCACAAAGCATGAGTACAAATTCCCCATTCATCTAATCTTTAATTTTCTAGCATCTTTTTTCACTAAAAGAGATTGGATTCTCAAAGAACAAATAGTTATGGTGATTTAACAAGATCCAGGGATTCACTGCATAGTTTTTCTGTTGACACAAAAATTACATTGGTAAATGAAATTTAATGAACCAGACTTGCATAATCTAAGAAATGCACACTTAACTGGAATAAAATACAATACGGAAGAATCTTTTCTAGCATAAAATCTGCTAATCTCTACCTGGAATTGATCAAGCTGGGGAATGATAACAATGACACACCTAGTAGCAATCTTTCTCTTTATCATGTAATCAAAGAAACTATCTCAAATGCCACCAGTTCCAAGAGGCTGCCTTGAGGTGTCACCTGAAGCCCATGCTTGATAGTCCTTTACTAGCTGCATAGAACCAAACTATCAGAGCACAGGGAATTTGAAACTCTTAAGCACCAACAATATGTCAATCGAAGAGCTCACCAATGCAATCCTACATAGTTAATAGTGCAGAACAAAAAGTTTGTTTACTGAACAAAAAATTCTGTAGGTTTCAGATGCCAATTCCCAAAGCAGATCAATAAAGCTTGTTTTAGCAATAAACTGTAGTCCAGCTCAGGAAGGAGTCCAATTACAAATTTAGCCTACAGAAGAGTCATATTAATGAAACAGCAACATTCAAAGTTATCTGATTTCCTATGTCTTCTAGATTTATCCTGGTTTGATGTTCTTCAATGCAACATATAGTTAGCATTTGAAACTTCTTTGAATACCATAGTACTGAATGACAAGCTATTTGTCAATGTATCCACCTCAAAAAAAACAAAAAAAAACTCAAATCCACAAAGTACCTAAAACTAACAGCAAGAACAGACACTATGCAAGACCCGGAATACACTCAATTTTTCCAATCCACATTTTGAGATACACCAGCTTCCCAAAACCTCAGAAAATTAAAATTGGCATCGTGATTGCATTTAGGGAAGTACTCTTCCTAATTCACAATGTAATGATGGAGTTACAATAGAAAGTCAATAACCTCGTGGGTAAACCTTTTGACTTTATCTCTGTCAACTGAAGAACCGAATGGAAATCCAGCCTCATCAATTTTTTGTTTCCTTGGAGTTTCTTTGCACAATCCCCTGATTGATTCTTCCTACATAATTATCTTTTTCATCTTATTGGCAAAGCTCAAAAAAACTCTTCTAGACTAAATAATTGTATTCAAACTGTTAAGTTTAGAGCGTTAACACAATATTAGAGAGAGACGGAGAGTGGTCAAAACTTAACATACCTCTTACAAATCATTTGTATTTATAGTTATCACGTAATCATACAAAAGATGAGCATATCCTCTTTATGGTATACGTATTACAACCAATATTTACATAATAATACCCTAATACTCTTAACACAAACAAATATCCTAAGGATTTCTAACCATAAATGCAAGTCATTAGGTATTAAATTCAGAGCTACAGCTTGGCCCAAAATATCTCATCTAACCAAAGATCTTCAAATTCAAAGCTTCCATCCTGCTTTTCAGCTGGACAGATTTTACCTCCAAAAGACAAATCTTTCTACCAGGCAGTTTTCTGCATAACTTTGCAGCATTACCTTCTTGCAAAATAACTTTCTGTCACAATAAAACACAATGAAGAAGCAAATAGTCTTGAGCTATTGTAAAGCTTTTTATTTTTATTTTTTTTCACAGCAGAAATTAATTGAAGCTTTTAATGTGCCTGACTTATCCCCACAGCCACATGAATTCCTCCCATTCCACATGCTTGAGAACATTACCAGCATAAATCCATGTGGGTGCTCCAAGACCTCCAAGTAACCCATTGGGGATCTCGAATACAACATGATGAAAGCTGCCTTTTAAATAATTTGGAATTCTACATTCTGGCTAGGTTAAACGAACAAAAACCCATTATTTAGTACTGTCTGGCCAATGCATGGTGTTGGGAAGGGTAAACNTACCTTTTAAATAATTTGGAATTCTACATTCTGGCTAGGTTAAACGACCAAAAACCCATTATTTAGTACTGTCTGGCCAATGCATGGTGTTGGGAAGGGTAAACTACCTACAAAAACAACCATTGACAGTTTTAGTAAGGTGGTGGCTCTCAGACTTTTATCTGCTCTATTTCACATGGCAACCTGACCATTTGTTACAACTTTAAGTAATCGCCCCTATAACGGCTAGCTTTAACTGAATGCACAAACTTAGGTTTTAAAAATTCCATGACTCCATGAACTTATGCTTCCTCACAAAATATTATAAGTTTCAAGAGTATTTTATTGGATTCTAATTTGCAACAATGATTACCTTCTCCACATCCTTGTGAAAGTTCGCCTTCCATTTCAAAACTTGACATCATCATATTTCTAAATTTTAAGGACAAGTCGAGGGATGGAGGACATCAAAGATGGAGTCAGACTAAACAACAGATTGAATATGCTTAATTGCTTTTGAAAAGCAACTCCATATTGGTCACGACCAGACCTATTATTACTTGAACTGCCAGTTTAACAATCTGACTCATTGAGTATGAACAGTCATAGACTAGATAATATAAGTTTAGAATTTAACAAATGCAATGCATAGATGTATTGGTCACGACCTGTTGATGGTATGCATCAGATAAGTGGTTTCAACTCTTGCCATCCTGATAGGGATTGCAAAAGAATGTCATAAGTTTGAATCGAAGATTTGGATGTTATATTCCCTGCATCACATCCCCACACCTTCAGTCCGTCATTCTCACAGCTGATGGAAGCCAGTTTGGCTTGAGAATTAAGTTTCATTTTCTTTTCAAAATGCAATGATACAAAGGCTAGTTTGACATGTTGAAAATAAAAATCATTTTCGTCAACAATTTCCAACTGGCAAAATAACCATAAAAGAAATTATCTAACAAGAGTTCTAAATAGAGTTTTCAAAGCTTTACAAAAATTTGAAAGATACAGAGTAGGTACTGTTCATCATATGCCATTCCTTGGCATGACCAACTACCTCCACATGAAAGATTCATAAAAAAGTACTCCCAGTGAAATCAAAAAATTGGGGTCGGACATTATTACCCAATCAAAATTCTAATAGAAAATTCAAGTGAGATTCAAACAAATAGCCAGAGGATCAATCTAAACTAAAAAGGGTGGAGAAACCATATGATTTGGATCCTTCATAAAAAAGGATTACGAACATGAGCATTCCTGCCACTCTCTGGTAACCTCCGTGTGCATACGTGAGAAAGAGGGAGAGGGAGAGGGAGAGAGAGAGAGAGAGAAAAGGGTGTGAGGAACTAATATATTGATGAGGATAGTTCTCCTTAAGTGCCTAGAACGCACGTTTTGAACCCTCTCCCCATCAANAAAAGGGTGTGAGGAACTAATATATTGACGAGGATAGTTCTCCTTAAGTGCCTAGAACGCACGTTTTGAACCCTCTCCCCATCAAAAGGTTTGTTTCTTTTTTGGGCCCCGAGTAAGATTGGTCCTCTAGGTAAATGAATTATGGATCCAGTTGTGTGTTCATATTTTGAGCGTGGAACTTTTAGATTGGTTTCAATATGATTCTGGCAAATTGATGGATGGGATGCTCATATTGTTCATTTTTTCATTCCTATGTGTTGGTAAAAGTTTTTGGTTGAAGGAATGGACTAGTTTTGCGAAGCTGTTTGTGTGGTGCAATGTTGAATTGCAGCAACAAATATGCTGTTTAAATTTTAATGCAGTGTGCAATTTTCAAATTTTCATTGCAAAGTATTGGGCTCAAAACACAAATAGGGTACCATTCTGAATTGAGGCTTTGTAGAGATGGGAAATTTGGAGGTTTTGTGGTGGCTTCTCCTCTTTCTTTTCTTCAATTCTGCTTCTTATATTTAAGCTGCCACTCTTTGAAAGTCTAACCTGGTTAAGAGGGGAAATACAAAACGCAACAGAACACAGTCTCACAAGAAGGCCTTCCTTACTTTTCATTGTTGGGAAATGGGAAAACCATGTGTTTTCCTGTAAGCGAGCCAACAAAACGTGTACATAAAGGCTGCAACCGTGCTATGTTTATTCAATTTCAGATGGATGAATACAAAACATTATGCTTTAAAAACCAAAGTTTTATGCAACCACAGATATAAAGAAAAGCTCATGGCTATAATTCATCACATATTAAGATGTATTTATTTATCTTGTGCCTTGTCATGTCCGTGTCCTACTTTTTTTCAGACTTATCATGATGGCTTGTCAGAGTAGTGTTGTGACTGGTGTCCCATGTCTTGCAGGCTTATAGAGAGGAACAATCAAAAAATAATTGGCTTGACTTAAAATATGGGAGAAATTTCTCACATACCAAGCTATTAAAAAATGTGATTAAAAGGGGAGCATATGCCATCAGACTTGACCAAAATGGTGTCAACGAAGGCTATAAATAAAATTACCTCATAAAGGGAAAAATCAATAGCATTTTATTTACCTGTGACATAAAGCGTGGGAGCATGAATTTTAATGTTTGTTCTAGGACTTGGGTGCCAGTTGATTCAATTGCTTGCACTGGAATTGCTCGAAATGCAAAAGGAATCTCAATGTTAACCTGAATATCACATAGCAATGCAAAAGGCTTTTACAGTAAGAACATTTACTTGGAATGATATTCAACAGCCAGAAGAGAAGCCATTCTCTATAACCACCTCAATAACTGCATCTGAACTAAGTTGCTGGACTGGTGAGGTGCTCTGTTTGCTATCACATGATATTCTATTCACCATAAAAGCTGCATGCCCATACCAAATAAAAGTCAAAGCATTCCAGGAAAAACATTATGTAATCAATTCAGAATCAAATGACAAAAAATTTGATAACCAATTATTGGTCCAGCAAAAAAACTCCTGTAGTAATTGTTTCCGTCGAATTCCTGAAGATTGATGGCACAAATGTTCCGCCTCCTTTAGAATCTTTGGAATTGACATGTACTATAATCACGACAGCTGCTGTCCACTGTTTAGCATCACTAGAAGCAACGCAAATGTCCTCCGGTTTATGAGAAGTTGCAGCAATATCCCTTTATTACACAATGTGTCATGTGGCAAATAACCATTGGCTGGCCACGGCAGTGATCNAGGTAGATTGTGTACAGCTGCTGTCCACTGTTTAGCATCACTAGAAGCAACGCAAATGTCCTCCGGTTTATGAGAAGTTGCAGCAATATCCCTTTATTACACAATGTGTCATGTGGCAAATAACCATTGGCTGGCCNAATGCTATGAATTACACAAATCTAAAACAGTATATAAGTGTATTACGTAGAGGGCGTTTGCCAACTGGAACCCGCATGGACTCTCTTCGTCTTGCGACGAATCGTGCTTTTGGTGATGAGGGGGCAGAATCGGNTTATGAGAAGTTGCAGCAATATCCCTTTATTACACAATGTGTCATGTGGCAAATAACCATTGGCTGGCCACGGCAGTGATCGTAATGTACACTGCTAAATTGTGGGAGTAAGTTTGTAAACCCATTACAACCATGATTCTTAAATTTAAACAAATTTTCTGGACAATGGCACATCTTCCAAAGATATTTGAACACTAAGAATTACCTGGAACTAAGGTTAAAAATAACAAATCTTTGTAAGATACAAAGAACCTCAAGTAATTTTAGAAGCATACACCACAACTGCATTCTTTAACCTCTTTCATTTCCCAAGGAATATTTTTTTCTAATGGTTTACAGGATATGATTCTGGCTCAGTCAATCAAAAAAACTGAATACACTTCAGGTTGTGAATGTCACGGGATTATTTGGCAATTCCTTACAAACTACAGATGTCAAACGAGAGAAACTATACCTGACTGAAGTGCCAAATCAGAGGTTTGGGATACTGGCACATTATTTCTACTGTTGCGAGTTTTATATTTGCCATAGTCCCAAACTGAACTCATATTTGCCAGTTTTTCCCAATATGAATATATACAAGTTATAAACGGCAAGAAATGGGAACCAAACAAAGCACTTTGTCATAGCAATGTCGTATAGTACAATTACAAGTAAATACTTGTATAATTTCACTGACATTTAGCTACAAACAAGAAAAACTGAACAAAAAATTACCATCAAACTTATCATTCTGTGCAACAACTATTGGCGATCCCTCAAGCTGCATCAAAGTAATCAAAAATCAAGCATGAAAAAACCTAACAGCAAATTAGAGAAAACTAAGGATATATATCTGTACCTTGCAAGACAAGAGCTTAATACAACAACCATTAGGCTGCTCTTCAACTCTAACCAACAAAACCGGGCACACCTCAAAAGCAAAGAACTTCAACTTATACACATAACACCTGAATGTACTGTCATCAACCCTCTCGATCCTTTCGGCGTCCAACACAGAGTACTGACTCGCTGGAAGGCTCATATATTCAACTACAACAAACACACAATCCAAAATTTCCGTTCCAATTACACAAATACAAAACAATAATGCTATGAATTACACAAATCTAAAACAGTATATAAGTGTATTACGTAGAGGGCGTTTGCCAACTGGAACCCGCACGGACTCTCTTCGTCTTGCGACGAATCGTGCTTTTGGTGATGAGGGGGCAGAATCGGCTGAAATGCGAAACGAGGGTTTCGGAGATTCATCTGAAGAGGATGAGAAATTGAAGTAGACATGCCGAAGAGAAAGGCGAGTTCTAGGGTTTCTGAAGTGGAATGAAGTTGAGCTTAAGTGTGTGGAAGAAGTGCACACTGCCATTTTCTTTTTGATTTTATTTATTTATTTATTGCTTAACTTTATAGAGAAACAGAAAACGGTTCATAGTAGGAGATGTCGTTGAGGATAAGCCAATTATCAGTGTGCTGAGCAGCGTTGACGTAGCTACAGATGCGTACGTTAGCTACAAATGGGTTACCTTGCTAACATGCGCAGAATACGTAAGGCTTAGTTCACACCAAGACAAATGAAGCCATCGCGAAGCGTCAAGAGTACTGCTAAACATGGATGGCATGACGCACACAATCTCACCGTCTCGAGAGTTTAAGGCCAAATTATACTTTAGTGCCCCCAACTATAACTCTTTTTCCATATTACTCCTTAAACTATCATATTCTTTACATTATATGCACAATTACATGATCAGATTCGCCTGCCCCAATTAATAACGCCCAAACGTTTAGGGTAACCTGAAATGCGCCAGCAAATATCAAAACACACGATTCGACAATCAAACGAATCGAACGGAATTGAACGCATAGCCATCTCAACTCTTCAAAATCCGAGAAATGTCCCAAATTTCAACAGAAAACACGAAGAATCGACATGTAACTAGGGCAAGATGGTGGTCACAGATGCATATGTTTTGTCGGCTACAATACTTACAAAAATGGCCCTCAGAAGTTCACATCACTTTGAATTCTTCTTAAGAATATCGACAAACCAATGAAGCAGATAAAAATAAAAATCAAATAGAATGGTGTAGGAAATACTACCAAAAACAAGAAATTTCATTCAGAATGGTCAAAGGATTACACAAATTGATCACAAAACACCAACCCTTTACAACCCAACACAAACCCTAAATTCAACTACAAACCAAACCCTAAAAACTCAAGAACTGGTGAACTTGGTAACGGCCTTAGTCCCTTCAGAAACAGCATGCTTAGCCAATTCACCAGGAAGCACAAGCCTCACAGCAGTCTGAATCTCCCGAGACGTAATCGTAGGCTTCTTGTTGTACCTAGCGAGCCTCGAAGACTCCTGAGCGAGCTTCTCGAAGATGTCGTTGATGAAACTGTTCATGATCCCCATGGCCTTGCTTGAAATTCCGATGTCTGGGTGGACCTGTTTCAGGACCTTGAAGATGTAGATCTTGTAGGTCTCCACCGACTTCTTCGATCTCTTCTTCTTCTTATCCGCCGCCGACGACGACGACTCTTTCGGTAGCTTTTTACCGGCCTTTGGGGCCTTCTCCGCCGGAGCTTTCTCCGCCGCCGGTGCCTTCTCCGCCGCGGGCTTCTTCTCCGCTGGCTTCTTCTCTGCCTTCGGTGCCATTTCTAGAGAGAGAAAGTTGGTATAACACGAGAGAGAGGAGGTGAGGACTTGTGAAATTGAAGGGAGAAGATGTAGTCAGAAATTGAGAAATGTGATTTTAAAGAAAGCTGATTTTGTTTATATAGGAATCTGATGATGTGTTGTGATTGGTGGAAAATGGAGTGTCGCGGATCGTGAATTTAGACCGTTTAGATTGATGCTAAATGGACGGTGTAGATTATGAGGTGAACTGTTTCACACACTTTTTCGTTTTGGACGCTGCGATTGGTTGGTTTTATGTGACACGGATCGAGTATTTGGACCGTTGATCGTGATATAGACTGGCGGTGGAGATCGAACAGGGTGAAATTGAATTTGCCTACGCTATTTATTTTCAAACTGCCGCCATGTATGTGGCCAGACCCAGACGATAGTGAGCGTCGGATTATACTCTATCCATTGAGCATTTTGTGTTGGGTTACCATTTAAAAAAGGTTAATCTCATTTTACGTCTCGAAAGATCGTTCGAATCTCAATTTGTATCTTCAAAGAGCAAAAATCTCAATTTTTACCCTCAAAGATAGAAATTTGTATCAATGTGTACCCCCAAAGATCAAAAATCTCANTCCATGTCGAAAGATCGTTCGAATTTTAATTTGTACCTTCAAAGAGTAAAAATTTTAATTTTCACCCTCAAAGATAGAAATTTGTATCAATGTGCACCCCCAAAGATCAAAAATTTTAATTTGCACTCTCAAAAATAGAAATTTGTATCAATGTACACCCCCAAAGATCAAAAATCTCAATTTGTACCTTAAAGGATAGAAATTTATATCAATGTGCACCCCAAAGATAAAAAATCTCAATTTGCACTCTCAAATATAGAAATTTGTATCATTATGCACTTAAAACTAAATTGATAAATTATACCTAGATCTCCTCATGTTTGTCACTTAATCATTTGGACCTCTTTACATTTATAATATTACTCCTACATCTCATAACATTTATGCACGTACAACATGTAACTCATTTTCATTGATATCTGTTAATATAACCGTTAAAAAATATAATTTTATCCTAATAAAAAATTATAATTTTATATTACCCTTATTTTATGGGTCCAATATACTCTAAAATTCAAAATCAAGCTTACCATTTGAATGTCTAATAAAATGTAGATATTTATATAATGTTTTTCATATTTTCCTTTATATAAATATCTACATTCTATTAGACATTCAAATGGTAAGCTTGATTTTGAACTTTAGAGTATATCGAATCCACAAAATAAAGGGTAATATGAAATTATAATTTTTTATTAGGATAAAATCATATTTTTTAACGATTATATTAATAGATATCAACGAAAAGTGGTTATGTTTACACATGTATAAACGTCATGAGATGTAGGGGTAATATTCTAAATGTGAAGGGGTTCAAATGATTAAGTGACAAACACGATGGGATCTAGGTATAATTTATCAATTTAATTTTAGGTGCACATTGATATAGATTTATATATTTGAGGGGGTAAATTGAGATTTTTGATTTTTGGGGGTGTACATTGATACAAATTTCTATCTTTGAGGGTGCAAATTGAGATTTTTGATCTTTGAAGGTGCAAATTGAGATTCGAACGATCTTTTAGAGTGTAAAATGAGATTAACCCTTTAAAAAAAATGTTATTTGTAATAATTTATTAATTTAATCGGTTAATAACATTTTTAGTCTTTAAATATATATATTTTGTCAATTTGATTTTCATTATATTAATTTTATCAATTTAATTTTTAAAGTTTCAATTTGTATGACTTTGATCCCTTTATTTGATAGTTCGTTACGTTTTGTTATAGAAATAATTACGTGTCAGTTTTTCAGACGATATCATGTATCCAACACATGATCATTCCATCAAAAATTTAATGGTTCTTCAATGTATATATCATTTAAACACGAATTAAATATTTTGGGGATCAAATTATTAAAATTAATATTGTAAGGACCAAATTGACAAATAGAGCATACTTTGTGGACCAAAAATGTTATTAACCCTAATTTAATTTATTATAGTCGTTGAATTGATAATAAATTCTAATAAATAGTATAACTAATTGTAAATCTAATATTATTAAATCAGTAAATCAGGTTCAAGTAATACTGTTTAATGAATATATAACATATTAGGGCATTGTTCGGAGCAAATTCAATATCTCCAATAACAGTATAATCGCCTAGATGACCCTCAACTCCGGCCTTCTTACAACGAATCGAGTTAACAAAATTTATCCCAAACTCGTGACTCTTTGAAAACAAATCATTTGGTAAACGGCTTAAAATGGAACAATAAACAAATTCTTGATGTTATTGACATGCAATTTTAAGAGTAAAAGCAAATAATACAACCATTATCCCCAATAAGCATCCCCTAATTCATGAAGCAACGGTTGACGGTTTTTTTGGTGTTGAATTTCTATTTAGAAGATGATGAATTTTTTTTCAATTTAGTGGATGGTTTTATTTAGAATGCACTCACATGTTGCTCGTTCTAACTAGTTCCATTTTTCAATTAAATTTTTACCGTGTGATTCTATTAACAGTGGGTTCTTCTTGAAAGTTCTTCGTAAATTGGGAAATATATTGAATTAAATAGTTGTTCTCTAAATCGTGAATTTTATGTTGATTTTCTAAGTTTAATCACGGTGAAAAGCTTATCGATAGGGAGAAGAAACCAAAGCTATCTATCTAAGTGTTATATACACAAAGAAAAAATTCCTAATAGACTTCCAGCTCAACCATGTGCCTTGGATTCGTGCTCTGTACTTCTATCCGTAAGGTCTTTTGATGGACTTGATTGCTTCTTGAGGTGCATTGCTGATTTGGCTTGGTGACTTGGCTGTTGCCTTGCTGGAGATACAGATCATACAAGTACTAATACTTCCTCGCAAGATGGAGAGTACGTATATATTGCATACTCTCAACTTGAGGAGAAGAAAATAAAAAGGATTAAATGGTAAAACCTAGTTAAGATATCAGCTAGCTTAAGATGTGAATGTATGTATGCAGTAGAGATCACCCCTTCTTGAATTTTGTCTCAAATTAGATGACAATCTAAGTCAATGTGTTTTGTACATTCATGAAAAACAAGATTATGTGCAATATGGAGAGCTGACTGGTTGTCACAATAAAGAACAACAAGTTGATCATGAGGAGTGGAGAAATCTTCAAGAAGATACTTAATCCAAGTCTACTGATAGTGAATCAGCATTAAAAATATAATTTATTTATCTATTATTGATATCAATTTATTTAATTATTAAAAGTATCATCAATCGACGAACAACGAGGGAAATCCCCTCATCATCATATGTCAACGCACTCTCGTCCTCTTCCTTGAAAACCTCGTCCTCCACCTGGTACTTCTCCTCATGGTTAGCCTCTTTAGTAACAACCAAATTTATTTCTCCCCGCTTAGGGCACTAATTAGAACGATGTCCTGGCTGACCACATCAATAACATTTATCTCCTTTGGTCTGACGTAAGGATTCTTCAATGGACGTTGGTTATTGGACCAAACTCGAGGCTACTGCCCTTGTAAATACCCTGGTTGTTATTAGAATTTCTCCCTGGAATTGCAGAAGGGCTCGAGGTACTCACAACCTGTTTTCCTTGGTTCACCATAGGACGCGATGAATCAAAAGAACTTTGATTCTGCACCTGGGCCCTTGCCCTGTCTAACTATGTTTCCACCCTCGTGGCTAGGTGGATTATTTTAGTCAAAGAAAATAGAGTCCATAAAGAAACTCTATCCTAAATGGTAAAACGCAAACCCCCAATGAACAAAGTGATCTTCCGAGACTCGGTCTCAGTCAAGTTATTGGGGGAAGAAAGTCTCTTAAATTCCTCTGTATATACTTGAACTATTCTATTGCCTTGCTTGCAATCTTGATACTGTAGGAATAAAGGTAAAAACCTCAATCTAAGCAACCTCTTCATCTTCAACCAAACACGGATTAGAGGCTTGCCTTCCCTAGTACGAGCGAGTTGGATTTGCTTCCACCAAGCAGAAGCCCCTCCATTTTATTTGTTAGCCACCAACTTCACTTTCTTTGCCTCTTGAATATCTATGTAGTCGAGGAATCGCTCCACCTCTGTCAACCAGTCAAGGAAATCCCTAATATGAAGATGTCCATTGAAATTGGGTAGGTCAACCCTTATTTAATAATCTTTGTACTCACATCCAAGATCTTTATAACAACGCTATTCAAAAAATCATCATCGTCATCATTGAAATCTACAATGGGTGCTGCTTTAGGAGGAACACCACATACGTTTTGTCTTGTTGGAGAGACAGAATTTTGATCTCGATTTGGTTGAGCACGAGCCCTATTGACATTTTGTCTATGGAAAAGGTGACAAACGTGGTTTAGGCTACACACCACCAACATAGACCATGTTTTTTAAGGGTATTCCCAACCCATCACTCCATGAGTGAAACTAGTCCATCAAAGACTAAAAATGGTAAGGGTAGGAATTTAAAGAAGCTAGTTATTAAGGAAACTCAAGTCAATCTTAATGTGTGTTTCACTTATGGAAAACATGGCCATCACAGTTCACATTGCAAGAAAATATAGGAATGTCTTGAATAAGAAGCTCATGCATCTAGAAAACCAATTAAGGGTTTATATGATCAAGTCATGAATTTTTCTATACTTTTGGAGAGGTCAAGTTAGTCTAAGCACACACATGCATCATCTTCTAAAGGCTCACATGCTAAATTGCATAGAGCAAGGATTGCTAAAACTGTTGGGATTGTTGTTGTTGTTGTTGTCGCAGGAAGTCCCCTTCTTTCTCTCTCTTGACCAATGCTCCGACTTCACTCATTCAAAAGGTTAGTCGTTGTCACACAGGTCTATCGACCAGATTTCTTTATCAGCAAAGGACCAACATTGTCTAGTAACCATTCTGAGTGGGTGTACGAGACTAAGAGAACCTTACAAGATTTTCACTATAAAAAAAGAGGATATGTACTAGACAGTAGACATTAATGGCTATAAGTTGGAACTAGGGTACCGAGATTGCAATGATCGCTCAATAGTAGTGGTGGCTATTATCGCCATGCCACATGGAATGGGCATGGGAAAATGACTCTTTAGAGAGCCTCTTCCACATAATCACCTTCATCAAGAAGATTGTTTGTTAACACTTCATTAATTGGCCATCACATCAGGGTAGTCAAGTCTTTGATACCAATTGAAGCAACAAAACAAAGAAACACAAAAAACATTACAATTCTAAGTATATAGAACAAATGTGCTCTGAATCCACAAAGAAAATAACAAGAGAAAAACTATGAAAAAGAAATATTATTCAATAAATAATTCATATTACATAAGAAAATATATATATGAACGGTCAAAACCTTAATTGTCCTCAAAATAAAGGTAAAACTCCTAATTATACGAAAATTATCAAAAAATAAAAAAAAAATTAATCTAGCTAATGAACATGAAAGCATGTGTCGTCTGGAGTCCAACAAAACTGACGGCGTTGAATTCAGAATCTCCTATGATTTATTATTAATTTTTGAACTCTTTCTTAAACAAAAAAAAAAAAAAAAAAAAAAATTTTGAGGGCTTAAACTAGTGGTGTCAATTGTGTCAGGTTAAATGGTTACTTGTCTGATTAAACAGGTGATGAGTGAAAAACATATAAATTCATACACGACATTTTTAATAAACGGATAAAAAATCTCAACGCAAACACATACCGTTTAATAAACGAGTAACACGACATGTCGTGTTGAGTAGAGTAGGATTAACACGGTAAACCACCCTATGAGCCGTTCAAACCGGCCTACACTGGCTAATTTTTTATAACCCGTGACAAACCGGATACATTTATTTTTATATTGATATTACTTAAATATTATAAATTTGAAACTTAAATCAGGCTATAAGCTGACCACTTGGCTCGGCTCATCACCAAAGGAAGCTGCTGGGCTATCAAGCCGCTACCAAGAATCAACTAATAAGAATATCGCTCCCCTTATAGGCACATAGACCTCAACCCTTCAATTGGGTTTCCGAAGTGAGACAAGAGAAGTGTTTGCCTATTCGTTGTTCTAATTTTCTTTTCCTTATTGTGCACATTTGAGCTACTTTTTTTTCTTTCATTTTTTTTTAATTTTTTGGAGTCATCACATTGTTATTATAGAAGCCAAATATTCAATGCTTATTAGTTATTGGTACTTTTTATCTTTTCTATTTCACTTATTATAACATAAATTATTAATTCTAGCTAATCTTTTAAAATAATTATCAAGTTATTATTATATTAAATTTATTTAAACGAGTGATAAATGAATTAATAAGTCTTACCTAAATAGGACTCTTTTATTAAATATGTCTGACGGGTTAACCCGTTTATCACCCAAACCAGTTAAGATCTCATTCAAATCTGCTTAATTTGTGTTGGACTTTAACAGACCTAGCTTAAACAATGGAATTCGACCCAAAACTGAAGGAACTCATGGGAAAGTGATAAGTCTTGATCATTGGTCCAATCCAGATCAACACACCACTAGTCTCAATCAATTCTGAGTTTAGCTCATTTTGCATCTACTATCTCCTTTTTACTTTTCTTTGGATCTTGAATGTACGGCGATCTTCCTACTCTAAGTAATCAAGAGTCACTTATTGTATATCAGTTAATCAGGAGTTAGTCAAGTGGGGCCCAATGCCTAATTTAAGATGACCCAAGGTAACTAAGTAAGTGATAGAGTACAATATGGAGTAGAGTACTGGATAATTAGTTTGTGTCAATAAGATGAGTTGTCAAGTTATTATTGGCTGCCTATAAATAACTGGTTTACAAGTAGGTTTGTCAATGGATCAAATATGGACTGGAATGGCCTATATCCAAATTAGATTAAGTTTTTGCCGATCCGATTCGATTTGATTATTCTACGAATTTAAAAAATTCGATCCATGTACGAATCCGTTAATTTTTGGATACCCGATCCAAAAATCTAATTCGATCCGATTATCACAAAAATACATGTACACCAAAAAATTTACAATAATAATTTGGATAATGAACCAAAAAAAGGAGGGAAAATGGAAAATTGAAATAAAAACAAGAAGAAAAATCAAACAAGAGAAGTAAACAATAAAAATGAAAAAAGTAGATTATACACTGTGATATTTATTCCATTTTTACTTATTTTTCAGTATAAATATAATATATGTGTGATATTTATTTACATAATATATTTTTTTATTTGAATCAGATTAATAATGGATCGAATTATTATAAATTCATATACAAATCCGTTTAAACAACTCTAATCGGATTCAAATTAGATCGGATTAATAGATTGAAAATCTGATCCATATCCACTTAAATGAATTCGGGTTGAAATCCAGTCTATTAACAGACCTATTTATAGGGAAGCTCTAAAGAACTTATTCTCTAGAGAGAAAACATTAAGTTAGATATAAGATAAAGTAACAAAGAAGATTGAGAAGATAGATGGGAACTTAAGGAAGAGAGAGAAAAGATAAATGATTTTTTTTAAAAAAAATAATAGAGAGCAATGTATGGAAGAAATATGAAAGAGAAAAGATAGTAGGATGTAGGAGAAAGAATAAAACCATATAAAGTTTAAGGAGAAAAGAGGGGAATTTAAGGAAGAAAGATGAGAGAGAAAAGATAGTTAGACGAAAAAGTGGGGAGAGAGAGTGAAAGAGAAAAAAATAAAGTAAAATAAAGATAAGGGGTATTATTATCATTAACAATATAAGGATTAGCTACTATGGACCATACACATTATACATAGCTCACACCTGACCTTAAAGCCTTAAAAGGTACAAAATGACTAAATTATATTAGCTTCTAATTTTCAATTTTTATATATGTATCAAGTGATAATTAAGGGTTGGCAAAATGCTTATATCTCATGGGAATTCCATAGTCCCTCATGTAGGACTTTCGGCTAATGTTCTTTACTTATTTGATCTTATGGGCCGAAACGAATAAGGTTCTCTGAGGAGGCTTGACAGGAAGACCAATTTTCTACCTTATTGGCCTACCCAAATAAAAAAATAAAAAAATAAATATCGAAACAAACTGAAAGGCGAAGAATAGATTAAATGCAAACTCCACTATATAGTGTTATAATCCACTTGTACATTACCCCCGTGATATTAAAAAATGCTCACATATATCTCATCTGACTTATGGACTAAAAAAGCATTTTCAACAGTAGAAAGTTTAAAAATGCCTCAATACCCTCTATATATCATTCTTCTTCTTTGGCATACCTTCCATTCTTATGGACTAAAAAAACATTTTCAAGAGTAGTAAGTTTAAAAATGCCTCAATACCCTCTTTATATCATTCTTCTTCTTTGGCATACCTTCTGATGGGACATTTCCAAGTACTTCAAGATAAAGACACATGTTCTCGGCATCAGTAAATTCTTTTCCTATAAACACGACACGTACTTGTCGGATCACAAGTCCCTGTTCCCCTGAGGTACTGTTCATAGGGATCAATGACACCCAGTACGTTACATACCGACACGTATCCCTCGGGGGTCGTATATCGTACATCGGTCCCTATGTGTACCAATCCCCCTTGCTACCAAGATGTACCCCGACCAGGATGGCGTTCTCTGTTCCTGCAGAGGCTATTGATGTGCAGGTCACTAGCCTAGGCTAGGCTAGGTTAGCCATCATGACCTCGTCTTACACAATTGGTGTCAGAAGGCAGGGGACACAACCAATGGGGAATGGACGCGTGACATATTGTGTCACATCAGAGACAAAAAGACCGAATGCCCTTGCTGGCACACGACTTGGGAAAGCAAACATTTAATTACACCATTCCCTTGATGAGACAGCATTTAATGCGGTAAGACTCGGAAGTGATAGGTAATAAATGTCCCTAAGGCTGGACATTTATTACATCCTTGCCGAAAGGAGCTCATTAAATAGTCGGCAGGCCGATGACACAGCCTTGGTTGCTCGAGATCCCGAGTAGTTAAAAGAGAAGACATTCCTCATAGAAATCAGTGCGCACGTTGCCCGTATCTAATGATCACCTACTGACCACACTGACATCAATCATGAGTATTTGAGGTATAAATACTCCTCACAAAAGGCAAGAAAAGGGAAGGAGGAAAGTGAAACCTTTTCTCAAACTTATACTCAGTGTTTTCTTCTTCCTCTCTCTCAAAAATTAACTTGATCGTCGGAGGGGATACGCCGAAAAATACTTCGACGCCCTTCTAACTTGTCTTTCTTTGTTCCAGGAACCTTCCTCAGCCTTACTGGATCGTTCCGTTGATCCACGAGGGTCTCCCATTATCGTTCCAGATTATCACTGGACCTCACAAGCTGTTTCAAGCAGTAGGGTTGACCACTCGACTGACTCACTCGAGTTCACCAAGGGAGAGATCTGTTCTCGTGTTTATATTGTGTAAGATCCAGCACGCACAATCTGGCGCCGTCTGTGGGAAACGACTAGTTTTCCTAGTTTATTCTCTATAAAGAATAGTGACCATGGTGAATACTCGACAAAAAGGAAAAGGTCCCCAGCAAAGAAGTCTTGAATTACAAGCTCCATGTCACCATGGAGGGAGGGATCACACTGATGGGAATAGAAATACCTTTATTCAGTCAAGAGGGCTTACCCCTCAAACTAGTATGGGCATCAAGTTAGGAGGATCCGCCCCCTTGGCTCGTCAACTGGTAGAGGTGATCGAAGAAAAGTTTGGGGATCGATTACGACAGTTGGAAAAGGACAATGTGAACGTCCTAAGCCGGCTCAACGAATTCGCCGCCTCCGGTGGAGGGTCGAGGGACTCATTCATTTCTTGTGGGCTCCCCACCTAGGAGGTGGAATCAAAGGATCTGAGGAATCATTTAAATAACAAGGCAGAAAGCTCCAGGACCCCAAAGCGACCAAGAGCGAACGAGCACCTCTTAACGACCATTCCAGGAAGGCAAGACCTTTAGCCTTGGACGACCTCCGGCGAGGATTGTCAAGACGNATACTTCGACGCCCTTCTAACTTGTCTTTCTTTGTTCCAGGAACCTTCCTCAGCCTTACTGGANACGAAATGTAGACGTGTTCGCTTGGAACGCAATGGAAATGACGGGAGTAGACCCCGAAATAATCACACACAAGCTGCATGTTGACCCGGCGCACAAGCCAGNAGACGGAAGAAGGGAGATGAGTCCAAGGAGGATTCAACCCTATCCACACGACGCCTAGGAAATGGGGGACCTATTGATGAACTCGGAGACTTCAGAAGCCACGACGCATGGCCCCGTATCACGCCCTCGTNCTGGACCTCACAAGCTGTTTCAAGCAGTAGGGTTGACCACTCGACTGACTCACTCGAGTTCACCAAGGGNGCCACGACGCATGGCCCCGTATCACGCCCTCGTGGTCAACAAAGAAATCGATAAACTCCTGAAGGCCAACGCCATTCGGGAGATACAGTTCCCAGAATGGATGTCTAACACGGTTTGCGCGAAGAAGAAGGGGGGAAAATGACGTGTCTGCATAGACTTCACAGATCTAAACAAGGCATGTCCCAAGGACGACTACCCNAGTTCCCAGAATGGTTGTCTAACACGTTTTGTGCGAAGAAGAAGGGGGAAAATGGCATATCTGCGTAGACTTCACAGATCTAAACAAGGCATGTCCCAAGGATGACTACCCCCTACCAAAGGTGGACTAGCTAGTAGATGCCACTACTGGATATGAACGCATGAATTTCTTGGATGCCCGAGCAGGATATCACCAGATCCATCTCCATCCCCCGGATCAGGAAAAGACGGCGTTTATCACTCCAAAGGGAGTTTACTNCTATCCCCCAGATCAGGAAAAGACGGCGTTTATCACTCCAAAGGGAGTTTACTATTACAAAGTGANGGAAAAGACGGCGTTTATCACTCCAAAGGGAGTTTACTGTTACAAAGTGATGCCGTTTGGGCTAAAGAACGCCGGGGCAACATACCAAAGACTGATGAATCGGATGTTCAAAAAGCAGATCGGCAACACCATGGAGGTCTACATTGACGATATGCTGGTGAAGAGCAAACGAAGTTGTGACCATTTGGCAGATTTGGCAGATACCTTCTCCACCCTCAGGGAGTACGGACTGAAGCTAAATACAGTAAAGTGCATTTTTGGAGTGGAGTCGGGTAAATTTCTCGGATATCTGGTCAGTCAGCAAGGAATCGAAGCTAACCCGGATCAGATTCAAGCGATCCTAGACATCTGGAGCCCTCGAACTGTCCGAGAAGTCCAAAAGCTCAAGGGGATACTGGCAGCACTTAACCGTTTCGTCTCACGCTCCTCAGACAAATGCAAACCCTTTTTCGGAGCCATCAAGAGTGCTGTGAAGGATATGTGGAGCTAGGGGTGCCAAGACGCCCTGACTGGAATCAAGGAATACCTCAGGACTCTCCTGACCTTATCTATCCCTATCCAGGGGGAAATGCTCTTCTTGTACTTATCTGTATCAGAATTTGCGGTCAGCGGGGTACTTATTTGTGAGCATGAGCATCGCCAGAAGTCGATTTATTACATAAGCAAGGCGCTCCTGGACGCGGAGACAAGATATCTGCCTCTAGAGAAACTGGCTCTACCTCTGGTCACAACTGTAAGAAAACTAAGGCATTATTTTCAGGCGCACCCAATTACTGTCCTTACCTATCAGCCCTTAAAGGCCATTTTTAAGGAAAACGGAACTCTCCGGAAGGATTTTCAAGTAGGCAGTGGAGCTGGGGGAACACGACATTCATTTCAAACCTCGAATCGCTCTAAAGGGTCAGGTATTGGCGGACTTTATAGTTGAGTTTTCAGGGGAACATCTCGTTTCAGAAAGATCGCCTCTTCCTGGCATAGCGTCCCCAACGAATTGTGAGGGATCACCATTGCTTTTATGTGTGAACGGTTCATCAAATAGTAAAGGGTCCAGGATCGGTATCTTGCTAGTCTCTCCAGATGGGATGGTCACTGAGCAGGCCGTTCGGCTGGGATTCAAAGCATCCAATAATGAAGCTGAATATGAGGCCCTCATCTCAGGACTTCGGTTAGCTGAGGCAACTGGAGTTACAGACTTGATCGTACATTGCAATTCCATGCTGGTAGTCAACCAAGTTAATGGAGAGTTTGAGACAAGGGACCCTAGGATGAAGGCTTACCATCACCAGGCGACAACTGTAATCCGCAGATTCGGAAGGATTGAGATCAAACAAGTGTCCCTAGATAAGAACGCGCATGCCGACGCCCTAGCTTGCCTAGCCTCAGCACTGGAATCCTCTTTGTTGCGCAGGATCACCATAGAATATCTTCCCACCTCCTGTATAGACCAAACCCCTGAGGCAATGGTCGTCCAGGACACAAGCCACCTAGCTGGATTGATCCTTTTCTCAGGTTCCTAACAACAAGAGACCTCCCGGAGTGTTCAAAGGAAGCAAGGAAGATAAAACTTAAAATCCTGAGGTTTTGGGTCTCTCCGGATCAGAAGCTGTATCGGAGGTCTTTCTCAGGACCTTACTTACTATTCGTCCAAGAGGACCAGGTGGAAGACCTCCTCTACAAGGTACACGAAAGAATATGTGGGGGACACTATAGGGGGCGATCCATGGCACACCGCATTATGTTTCAAGGATATTGGTGGTCGTGAATGCAAAGGGACGCGCGCGCACACGTCCAAAAATGCGACCAATGTCAGAAGTTCTCCCCTGTAATCAGGCAACCCGCGGGGGACTTGCACCCCCTGACCAGCCCTTGGCCATTCACCCAGTGGGGACTCGACTTAGTTGGACCCCTACCTAAGGCTCCTAGAAACAGGAAGTTCCTCATTGTGGCCATAGATTATTTCACCAAGTGGGTTGAGGCGGAGCCGTTGACTCACATCCGCGACATAGATGCTAAAAAGTTCGTCTGGGAAAACATAGTCATCAGATTTGGGATTCCCCGAACACTGGTATCGGATAACGGGACTCAATTCACCGACGGGTGTTTCAAGTCATTTTGCGAGCAACTCGGAATCCGTAATTTCTATTCCACCCCTGCCTACCCCTAAGCCAATGGGCAGACAGAAGCCTCCAACAAAATAATTATCAATGGAATCAAGAAGAGATTGGAGAAAGCCAAGGAAAAATGGGCAGATGAGCTATTAAATATTTTGTGGGTGTATAGGACCACCCCTCGGTCCTCGACAGGAGAAACCCCTTATTCCCTATCTTACGGAATGGAAGCAATCATACCTCTTGAGGTAGGACTCCTGACCATACGGATGCAAGCTTTCGACGCAAGGGGAAATGACCGTTAACTTAGACTGGATTTGGATCTAGCGGAAGAAAGAAGGGAGATAGCCGCCTTGAGAGTAACCAAGTATCAGGAAAAGATTTCCCAACTTCACAACAAAAGGGTCAAGGCACGAGAGTTCCAAATCGGCGATCTGGTCCTCAGAAGGATAACGGCCAATACCCGTGACCCAACAGAAGGAAAAATAGGACCTAACTTGAAGGGCCCTACAAAGTGATATCTATCGGAGGCTCCGAGTCATATAGATTAGAAGATATGAATGGAAAACTTGTAATGCGACCTTGAAATGTGATGAATCTAAAGAAATACTATTTTTGAAGTATTACTTCCTTTAGTGCTCTCCAATGATTAAGTAACAAGGGTAAGGCTCTGAGGACAGAGTTCAAGGACTCCTGCCCCTGAAGAAAAAACAGGAGCAAGCCTCCTGGAAGGGTAAGACCCTGGGGACAGAGTTCAAGGACTCCTGCCCCCAAGAAAAAATAGGAGCAAGCCTCCTAGAAGGGTAAGACCATGGGGACAGAGTTCAAGGACTCCTGTCCCTGAAGAAAAAACAAGAGCAAGCCTCCTGGAAGGGTAAGACCCTTGGGACAGAGTTTAAGGACCCCTACACCCGAAAAAAAAAATAGGAGTAAGCCTCTTGGAAGGGTAAGGCCCTGGGGACAGAGTTCAAGAACTCCTGCCTCTGAATAAAAGGTAGGAATAAACTTCCACAAAGAGTGAAACCTCACGGGTGCGTACGGGTCTTAGCAATGATGAAGCTGAACCAATCGGGTAGGCAAGCCAAATTGCTCCCCAGGTGTTAGAGTTATCAAGGTCTAAACAAAAAAAAAAGAATACAAGCAAGAAAATGTAAGTACTCAGAAAAAAACTTCATTTCAAAAGAGAGGCTTTGTGTCCCTTAGAGCTACAAGAGTGAAAGAAGAAAGTATAATTCAAAAGAAAAACTTTCATCTGGCCTCGGGCATCTCCAAAACATCGCCGAAGGGCGAATCAACGCAGAAAGGTTGAGCAGCTTCAGGCGCAGGAGGGGATAGGACCGGATCAGCGATAACAGGAGTCTCAGGAATATTGTGGTCAAATGCCAAGCCCGACGAGGCCTCCTCTGATGGGACTAGAATCACCACCTCGGGCGGGTCTACCAAAACTTGCATTGGCATTGGAGTCGCAGCCTCGGCAGCAATCTCGGTCTCTACCTGTTCCATCTCAGCCGATTGCACATAGTTGTGCATTTGGAAGAGCGGGGAGTCTGGAGGAACCCCGGTGGAACGGAGCGCCTCGTCCCATCCCCTTTTGAAGAACTCTATGCTATTTTCCTCAAGAGTAGGCAGTACGTCATCGGCGAATTCCTCTCGGAGTTGTTCTTCGGACTTCCTGCTCTCTACCTCAGCCCTGATCCTATCCAGCTCCTGGGTCAGATCCAGATAGCTTTCCTCTGAACCAACAGCCTTCTCCTCTACCGCAGAGAGCCGCTGCATCTGCTCTGTAATCCTCCTCTCAGCGTCGGCCAAGGCAGCACTTAGCTTTTCAGTGCCGACCTTCGCCAACTTGGCATCCTTGAGGAGTTGTTCGATTTGAGCAGCCTACCCCGCGAGGGTGGAATCCCTGGCAGCTACATCCTCCTTAGCACTGGCGAGGGCTCCCTCGGCTTCTTCCTTCTGCTCTCGAGCCCGTTGGAGGTCCATCCTAGCCCCATGATACCGCGCCGCTATTATAGAAACCTGTTGGGTGGCCTGCAAAGGAAAGGGCATGTCGATAAAAAGAGAAGTGGCTAGAAAGGACTGAAGCAAGAATGAACTTACCACCAGGGAATTCTGAATGATATAACGAAATAACACGTTCGTTGATCTCCCCCTGTGAGCCACCATATCGGCCTCGAAGTGTAGCGTCTCACCCACTGCGTTGGTAATATGGGGGTCCTACAAAATGGAGTCGTCAACCCTGATCACTCGGTTCATGTGATCGATCGCCCGAGGATTCCACTCCGCGGCTTCCATCGTTTGTGGAAGGGGAGGGGGAGTCTGTTCTTGCTGTTGTTGCTGTTGTTGCCTCTGCTGCTACTGTTGCTGCTGTGGAGGAGAAGATAACCCACGACCTCTCCCGCTTTCCTGTTGAGCGGAGGGGCCCCGGATCCCCTGCCTAGGCCATTGTGCCTTTGTTTAATCCTTCTCTCCACCTCGACCTGAGGATCTCGGTCGCGCAATTGGCCCCGACCAATGGCCCTTGAAGGTGGTGTGGAGCTGGTCCCTGTAGATGGGGGCCCACTAGTTGACCCACGCCTCCGCTCGGTAGCGAGGGCTTGCCTCTGCCTTAGGAATCTCATATCAATGCGGGGCGTGCTGGACATAGCTATCTCGAGGGCGTCTTCGGCATCTAGAGATTGTAGGATTTGGAAGTCAGGCCACGAATCTCTCCCCGAAGTCCCCACCTCGGCGTGCGAAGGAACCAAGTCCTCTCTAACCCTGAGCTCTTCAACTTCACCCTCTACTTCTGCCTCCGTAGCCCGGTCAGGGTCTTCCTTCAAGTTCTCCTCGTCCTCTTGCCTCACCGCTTGATCGAAGAGTTCAGATCACCGCGAAGGCTCGAAAAGTTAGGGAAGCTGTGAGAAAATTTTATATTCGGAGAGTGTAATTCAGGAGAATGTTGGCAGCCCGGTCGAATCCGTCGTCACCAGTAAATCACCAAACAGTGACTAGGTAGGCAAAATTCACCAAGGACCGAGGGGAGGAGCTGTTTTCCCAGTGGAGATATCTGCACACAAACAAAAAGAGAGGGGAGTGAGTTATGAACTCTGCTAAAAAATATCAAGAACAAAACAATAGACCCGAAGAAGCCAACGTGCTTGTCGTTCTCCATTTCAAAGGGCATAACAAGCCGTTGTACTCGGGACCGGCACCCCTCTGCCAAGATCCCTTGAAAATGAGTAGGTCATCCTTGTACCCCTTGTCCGAGTCGGGAAGATGAGTTACGAGGTACATGGATGGGTCCCTGGCTTTGAGGTAGAAGTTTTGTTGAGGCATGACTCTCAAGAGGGAGTAGCAAAAGAGGATATCGTTCAGCCCAACATTTATCCCGAGACGCTTGTTGAGCTCTAGGACACCCATAATTATTCTGAAGATATTAAGGCAACACTGCCCGGGGAAGAGGTGGAAATGGGAGAGGAACTGGAGGAGTAGAGGGGGGAGAGGGAACCTAATTCCGCCCTCTATGACGGCTTTGGTATAAAAGGACATCTCATCCTCGGCCCCAAAGGTACGGGAATGCANCTTCTATGATGACATTGGTATAAAAGGGCATCTCATCCTCGGCCCCGAGGGTACGGGAATGCACAGCCTTGTCATAATCTTCTATGTCTACATATGGGGGGATGCTGTACTTTACCCTAAAACTATTAATTTGGTCGCCCCCTTTTACTTTATACTTCTCTGGCCTCGAAGAACTGGCCTGAGGATTCTCGAGGGCAGGGCGACGACAGGGCATCTCCAAAAAGTGATAAAAAGTGAAGAAGGAGGGGGTTTTTTCAAGAAGATCCCCAAGGAGGCTTCCCGAGGATTGGTCGCTAAGTAGCAACTAGGAACACCTCCAGTTATCGGAAAACCAAAAGGAATAAAGAAAAAAATGAGAAGAAGAGAAGAGACGGAGGGCAAAGAAAATGAAGATACAAGGACTCACCAGAACGTAAAAGGAAGTTTTTTCTTGAAACTTGAAGTAACTCCTTCCTCTAGACTGTTCAGAAGCAAGGATGGGTCTGCTGGCCTTAAGACTCCGGTGAAAGATTGGACAATAGACGACGAAAGGAAAGGGATCTCCGGTGAAGTTTCAGGCAATGACTCTCTGAAATGGCAAAGTGAGAGAGGGAGAGAGGAAGGCCATTTATATAGTACACATCCCCATCATTTGGGCATGAAGCACGAAGAGGCACATTTAATGCGCACGACCTCCGAAGCAGGGGAAAGCGGCTGAAGGCAATGATGAAGTAGTTGGGGTAGTTGCAGAACCCTTCGTCTCCTTACGACGCGTGTCCTCGGTGTCAGGAGATCGAAGGCTGGGGGGTAGTTGATGGGACATTTCCAAGTACTCCAAGATGAAGACACGTGTTCTCGACATCAGTAAATTCTTTTCCTCTAAACATGACATGTACCCATCGGATCACAAGTCCCTGTTCCGCCGAGGTACTGTTCATAGGGATCAATGACACCAAGTACGTTACATACCGACACGTATCCCTCGGGGTTCGTATAGGGTACATCGGTCCCTACGTGTACCAATCCCCCTCGATACTGAGATGTACCCCATCCAGAATGGCGTTCTCTGCTCTTGCAGAGGCTATTGATGTGCAGGTCACTAGCCTAGGCTAGGCTAGGTTAGCCATCACGACCTCGTCTTACACAATTGGTGTCAGAAGGCACAAGAAGGCAGGGGACACAACCAATAAGGAATGGACGCATGACATATTGTGTCACATCAGAGACAAAAAAATTGGATGCCCTTGCTGGCACTTGACTTGGGAAAACAAGCATTTAATTACACCATTTCGTTGATGAGACAACATTTAATGCGGCAAGACTCGGAAGTGAAAGGTAATAAATGTCCCTAAGCCTGGGCATTTATTACATCCTTGCCGAGAGGAGCTCATTAAACAGTCGGCAGGCCGATGACACAGCCTTGGTTGCTCGGGATCCCGAGCAGTTAAAAGAGAAGACATTCCTCATAGGAATAAGTGCGCACGTTGCCCGTATCTAATGATCACCTACTGACCACACTAATAACAATCATGAGTATTTGAGGTATAAATACTCCTCACAAAAGGCAAGAAAAAGGAAGGAGGAAGGTGAAACCTTTTCTCAAACTTATACGCAGTGTTTTATTCTTCCTCTGTCTCAAAAACTGATTTGATCGTCGGAGGGGATACGCCGAAAAACACTTCGGCGCCCTTCTAACTTGTCTTTTTTTGTTCCAGGAACCTTCCTTAGCCTTACTAGATCGTTCTGTTGATCCACGAGGGTCTCCCATTATCGTTCTAGGTTACCACCGGACCTCACAGGATGTTCCAAGCAGTAGGGTTGACCACTCAACTGACTCACTCGAGTTCACCAAGGGAGAGATTTGTTTTCGTGTTTATATTGTGTAAGATCCAACACGCACACCTTCCATTCTTATTCAACATAACTCTTTCCCCACTTATTCTTCTCTTGCAAATCCTAGTCTCTCTGCGACCCTGTCTATTTCTCTAAAAATTGCCACAAATACCACCAAAATCACTTCACTATTGGTAACAGGGGCGGTCCAACAAATCTGGAGGCCTTAGGTGAGAATATAAGTGGGGCCCTATTAATTGTCAATAATTATTAAAATATATTCATTTAAAAGCTATTTTTTTAGCTTTTTGAGAAACAAAAAATTGATTAAATTTTTATATTCAAGTTTGTTAATATATCTTTTTTAATGGATAATATAGCTAATCCATTTAATATTTCTTGTGACATAGTTGATCGGAGATAAAATTTTATTAATTTAAGTTTCGAAAAACTTCTCTCTGTCGAAGCACTTGTTACTGGTATTGTTAATAATATTCTAAAAGCTATACATGCATCTAAAAAAGAATCTAATCGTTTTAGATTGTAAGACTTTTTTAAATACAGTCAACTCTTAAAATAAATCTAAACCATCAATATTAGAAAATAAATCATGCTTCAAAAAAATATCAATGTTAAGAAAATAACTTTTCAAACTATCATCATCTAAGTATTTTAATTTTTTAAAATAAAATAAAAAACAAAAAATATTTTCATATATTTTGAATTGTTTAAATCTACTCTTGATTGAAGAAATAACTAGATCAACTATAAATAAAAAATACTCAATTCTAAAAGATTCTTCTGCTGATAGTGTTACTTCATTCTCTATTGTAGACGAGAGAGATGTTAAGAGATAGACGTTCCTAATCATAACTATCTTCCTTGTTGCAGAAGTCTATCACCTTTTATAGCTGGTAGGAAGTCTAGCAGTCTACAATAGCTGGCAAGTCGAGCAATTTTCTAAGTAAGTAAAATTTGGGCCCTCTCAAATCAGTCCATCCAAAATATATTTACCCAAAACTAAAACTCTTATCTAGGGCCCCAAAAGTTTGCAAAAATTGGGGCCCTAGGCGGCCAACTAAGTGGCCTAGGCCTAGGGCCGGCCTTGATTGGTAACAATCATGCCATTATCATTGCATCACCACTATGCCATTTCCATTACCAATCTTTCTTTCCTTTATCATCTTTCTTTGTAGCAAATGTAACAATGTCGCCATCACTACACCACCATAACCCACCCATTACACCTTCACCGTTCATTGCACCATCACCACTCACGATAAATTAGTCACTAGGCCTTCAGGATTGCCACACCTACTGTGAATGTCACGCGTGAAATTGCAAGCCCCTGTACCGCCACACACTCTTTGTCAAAACAACTATCCATCATCTCACAAAAAATCACTACCACCAAATTTCACCACCTAACTAAAAGAAAAATCCAAGAGAAATTCACCATCACCACTACCATAAAAATTATAAAAACTAAAAAATATTGAATGCAAGGGCTATAGCCACAACGAACAATTTAGTCATACAACATAAAATCTCCAATTAAAGTTGACGGTGTTAATTACGCATTACGTGGATGAACAGAACTAGTGAACCATGCAAGTAAGACTAGATCAGGGCAGCTAGGTTCGAGAGGATTACGGTAAAAATTCTTGGGGAATTGGGAGGATTTGAACAGTGAACTTATAATGGTTCACCAATTCAGGAGCTTGACTAATCCACTTTTTAATGGAGTCTCTTGCTCCTTGGATCTATGATCATCATCTAAAGGATTTACATAGTGTATTTGATACAATCGGGACTGCCCCCCCATTGGAGGCACTGTACCAGTATTTATAACCTAATTCCTAACTTTATGGGATCTGAAACAAGATCATTTCCTTCCATGCATTGAATCTCCTTTGATTTTGGGGAGAGGATCTTGGTTAGTTGAGAGTTTAACGCCATGATTATAACTTTCTGTTGATTCGAGGGCGCTTTCCTCCAACCAGCTATTTCCTTCTTATTTCCTTTATTGTTCCCTCTGAGGGGAGCTTGAGGTTTGGACAACTGAACCCTGGATAGCTTATTTGACCTTCGTGTTTGACTTCTCTTCCTAAGCTCATACTTAGCTAGAATTCTTTTTGGGTATTATCAGTTGCCCCTCAACCTTTGGTCCAGGCGGGCATGGACAGGGGCTAAGCTGTGACGAGGCCGGGTCAGACCTTTAAACGGCGACCTTGATTTACGCATGGAAGGCGCTTTTTGATGATTTTTAGCAATCATTTTTTCCTTATTTTTTGTGCACATTTCGTTCCACATTCTCTAAACTTTAAATACCCCCATGGTGACAAAAATTGCCTCATTTCCCTATTCAACTTCCTTCCTTTGATTCTCTCTCTCTCGCGAACTTGGCTCCTTGATTTGTTGGTGTACTCTGATTGTCACTGAAAATTCAAATTTCCCTAGTTTGATTCAAAGGCTTCACAAAGCTCATTCTTTTGATTTCATACTTCGGGCTCTAGTTCACTGCTCGTTCTTGACTAGGTACGTTTCTCAGTTCTTGTTTGTTCCCTCTCTCTGGATCCCTTGAATTCGAGGTGGTTGCTGTACTTTTGGACCTTTGGTTTTGGCTATTTTAGGAATCGAGGCTCTACCTTGTATCCCATTCTCCTCTTTCTTGACCCTTGTTCTACAGATAGGATCTTTGTCATCAGTTGTTGTCGTCTTGCCCCCTTGACCCTTAGAGAGTGTTTTTCAAAGGTACCCCCTCTTTACAGGTGCTTTAAACTTCACTTCTCTTGCCCATTTATGTCTGCTCCTTCTAAAGCCATGAGTTCATCTTTTTCTCTAACTAGAATAGGTTTGCACGAGGAGGACATTGATTTGGGAGAAATAGGTGAGGATTTTGATAACTTCTCTATCGTCGATTCTGTCGATGTCGAGAAAAATATTGAGGAGCCTGAGGAGCCTCCCCCGTCGTCCTCTCTTGTACCTAAAAACCCTAGTAAAGGTAAATCCAAGGTGAGTGGCGTAGGGATCTCTGATAGTGTTGGGAGCGGAGGAGCTGCCTCCAGAGTTGCAAAACTCATGGGTTCTAATGAGGTCTCTCCTTCTTACTTCAAGATTCTACCTGCTCATTTTGGTTTTTCCCTGGGTGTACAACATTGAAGCCTAGATGAATATACCCAATATGACTCCTCAATTCTTAAGAAAGTCTGTTTTTTCATGGCCACCTTTGAGAACGGCCTTCACTTTCCAATTCACCTTTTATTAAGAGTGTCTTGCAATACTTTAATGTTTGTCCTGCTCAACTTTCTCCTAACTTCTGGGGTGTACTGGTGAACTTCCTTGATTTCTTCAAGAAACATGAACTCGGAGTTTCCACTATTTCTTTGCTCATGAAGTTTTTCAATGTTAAATACATTCCTCCCAATGGCTTTTTGTACATCTCTAAATAGGTGAAAGCCAAGGTTATTATCTCCGATCTCCCGAGCTTCCATAATGGTTGAAAAAAACTTTTCTTCTTTGTGGGGGGTAGACAATGGAAATTCAATTCTACAGACGCGACAAATACTCTTTCAATTCCTCGAACCTGGTTTGCCCCTGACAACCTAGGTAAGTCCTCACCAAGCAAGCTAGGGTCAGTTTTGACGGCTTACCTTGCTGACCTTGCCCCGCTTGTTTTGTTTTTCTCCCCAGGTATTCGAACTGAGTTCAACGCTATAGATAGGTAGGTTTTGCTAAACTTAGAGGACTGCGATTCAGAGAGATACTCTGAGGTCATTAAGCCTTATGTTCTTATAGCGTTCGGGTTCAACCCTCTTGAGGTGAAAATCGAGACCCCTATTCTCATTTCTGTTGCTTGCACTAAGGAAGCGGCAGGTAATACTTTCATTTTGCTCATTTTTGGCATTTTTCTTCTTCAATGGAGCTTTCTCAAGAAGCATTCCAAGCTAAGGTTACTCTATTAGTGGCTTCGTTCCCCAAGCCAAGGTGTCGAGGTTGGGAATACCCCTTGGTTCTCCTACTTCAACTCAAGTGACACTTATTATGCCACTGATTTCTCCGAAAGGCGCGGAGACCTCTTCTCTCCAAGGGATCCCACTTGCCCCTGGAGAGGTTCCTGAGCATGGTCTGACCTTTCCTTCTTCGGTTGAGGTCGAGAGAGCCTTGGAGATGGTCTCTTATGTCTTTCTTATCTCTACCTCTGCTGGGCCATCTGAGAAGCCTTCTTATCTACCTCCAAAGAGCTCCAAGATTGAGAAAGGGAAGCATCCTAAGGCTGAGAAAGTATAATGTTTTTTTCTTGACAATGTTGAGCTCGCTGCTAGTGCCTTTGGCTCCATCATTCTTGTTTCTGACATTTGGAGGGCTGCCACTATGCTCCTTGAGACCTCCATTAGTTCAACATTAGATGGAGCTACTACTGTAAGTCCTTATCCTTTTTAGGTTCTACTTTTACCTTGTGCTACCATTTTACGCTGACTTTAGCTCCTAGTTGTATCTGCTCCCAGATGG
The DNA here is from genome assembly GCA_963454935.2 of Ilex paraguariensis. Taxonomy (NCBI): domain Eukaryota; kingdom Viridiplantae; phylum Streptophyta; class Magnoliopsida; order Aquifoliales; family Aquifoliaceae; genus Ilex; species Ilex paraguariensis. The sequence goes on along the minus strand of CAUOFW020006769.1, from coordinate 275,122 downwards.
CCATTCAGGTAAAGGGTTTTTTGAGTCAAATTTGAGCTCTGGAAAGCTCTACCAAAGCGTCAAAGGCATTTGAGTTTAAGGCCACTAAGATACGAAACTTGTATGTGTAGTTGGAAAGGCAAACTTCTACCATCAAAGGTTTGGAGGCGAATAAGGAGAGGATCAAGGAGGAGCTTAGGCTTAAGACTGATGCCTGGGCTAAGGCCAACCATGAGACATTTGAGACTTTAAGTTCATACAAGAGTATGAAAAGGGAGTACGATGTCCTGGCTGAGGCAAGTGACACTTTCTAAAATGCACTTGAGGTACAAAGAGCCATCATCAAAGAGAAAGATGTCTTAGTTGTCAAGCTGATGGATGATATTACTACCAAGTCGGCCACCAGATGGCTTACTTTCCAAGACCGAGCTGAAGAAGCATATCCCAGCCTGAACTTTGACGTTGAGATTCCAGCCCAAGAGGAGGCAGAGGAGACTAACGCAGAGGGTACAGATGGTGTTTTTCCCTCTTCTGCTCTTAAGCTTACTCATGGTTGTGCTACGATGCCTAACCCACATGCTGAGGTCTTGGCTCTAAACGCTTCTTCTTCTTTAGTCATTCCAGCAGCTCTTACCTCAGAAACTGCTTTTGTCCCTGCAACTACTGAGCTCCCTTCTTCAAAACCTTTGGAAACTTCTACCACTGATCTGCCATGCTCTTCTCTTGCTGCTATGACTTCAGCTACTGAACCGTTGAACCTGGCTCCTCCTACACAGACTTAGGATTTTTTTAAAAAAATTTTGATGGGGAATGTACATTCGCATTGCTTTTCTGAGTTATTGATGTATATATATTCTACTTTCCTTTGAGTTATTATGTTGTTGTGCATTTTGCTTTGCTGTGTATTCCCTTTGCCCTCTTGCTGGGAGGAGTGCTTCAATTCTCTTTAAAGTAGATATGCCCAGAACTTTTAACAAACTGGAGAGCTAAAGAGCTGTTTAATAGCTGAGACTTTACCTCTGAGAGCTAGCCCTTGCTGTTTGGTGCCCTTAAGGGAGCATTGGATGGTGGACTTGGCATTCCTCACAGTGATAAGAGGTTTGCTGGATTTGGCAAAGAGAGTAAGCAACTTGATGTTGAGGTCCATTTCAGATGTATCCACGGAGGTGATGTTGTTGCATTCATGGGAACTTTTAACGAAATACGAGCTTGAGAATTAGCTGTCCCATTCTAGGTAGAACTAATGTAGTCATATAAGCTGACCCCAAACCAAAGAAATCTAAGAAGCCTCAAAAGGAGTACAAGAGGTATAACCTAAAGGAAGGTTGTGATTGAGCTCCGCTTAGGTAGGGTTAAGGATTCTCTTAGTTTGAGCTTGCGCCCGCACAGGACTGTGTGGATTATGTTTGAAAGTCTTCCTGAAATCACCCTGGCTCCTAGAACTAGCAGAGTCGAGCTGACAAAGTCAAATACCGACTCTTCTCTTTATTGCGCATGCCCCCCCCATTTTCCAAAAATGTAACTATCATCATAATTTAGAAACTTAAGGGACCGTCGACTTTGTTCTTTGTGCATTTTTTGGTTCCTTAAAACTTGGGGTTTTTGGTGAAGTTTCCATAATTTCTTGGACTTTCTTCATTACTTGCAAATCTTAGAGTCTTTTCTTGAATCTTGGAGACTTCTCGTTCCTTGCCTTTCCTTTCCTCCGAATTTCTAATGGCTACTCCCATTTCTTCTCTATTCAAACAACGTGCTTCCTCTGGGATTGATGCGAGATGGCAATCCCGTGACTTAGCTCCTTCTGTGATAATCTCTTCGGGGCTGAAAGAAATCAAAGGGCGATTTATTCTACCTACAAACTTATCTCTACGAGTCCCTACCTCCGACAAGCCCTTTAACTTCCTTCCTCGAGGGGAAGTCTGTTTCTTTGAAGGTGCCCTGGAGATGGGCCTTTGTCTCCCTATTCATCCTTCCATCGGATGGGTCCTAGCTTACTATGGTTTGTGCCCTTCTCGTCTTTCTCCCAGAGGATGGGCTGCTATGGTTAGCTTCTTCCTCTTCTAGTGCTTGCAAGTTAATGAGTTCCCCATTGTTGTTGAGTTTCTTTATTTTTATGAGCTCGAGGAGGATGAGGTTCCTTGCTTTAGCAACTTTTGGTGGAGGCATTTTCGCGTGCATCCTTTGGTTCTTGACCTTCCCTACCCTACTGAAGGGTGGTCTCAGTGTTTTTTCTTTGCCTTTAGAGATTCTTGGAGGTCCACCGAGGTGTGCTGCACAAAGATTAGGGCTCCTCGATCTTGGGGGAGTTTTTCCTATATAGGTAGGCATCCCAAGGATCTTCTTTTTGGCTAAAATTTGTGATAACTTGTTCACACTGTGCTCCTGTTGTGCAGGTGCGCCTGACTTGACTCTGGTGGAGATAATAAGGGTTGAACAGGTGATCCTTGTTGAGCCTATGCCCTTTTCAGAGCCGTGACATCCAAGAACCTCTTCTTATTCAGCGCTGTATGACTGCTCTGGACTTTGTTTCCATTCCAGATTCTCCTGATTCCTATTCCTCCTCAGATAAAGAGAATGGCGTTGGTGTATCTTCAAGAAAGTGAAGGAGGAGCGATTCTTCTAGTTGTTCCTTTTCTCCTTCGTCTGGATCCTCCTTTGGAGCGGTTTTATTTTCTTCTACTTGGGAAAAACTCCTAAACATGTTTTTGGAGACAGAAAAAGAGAGAGATGAGCTAAAGGAGGAGAATGCCCTCTTAAGAGTAGCAAATGTTTTGTTGTAGGAGAAGTTGTCGCACTAAAGCGGAAGTTTGAAGGGTTGTAGGACTCTTTGTTCTTTCTTTTTGACACTTCTATGTATTACATTTGATGAACAAAACCTATTTTCCACAGCTGCTAGCTGTGTTTAAGAGCTGTAGAGTTTATTTTTGGTTTACAAACTGAATGGATCCAAGCTAAAGAGCTCGTCTTAACTTTATGAGCTGAATAACTCATCTTAATTTTATGAGCTGAAGAGCTCATCTTCTATTTATGAGCTAAAGAACTTATCTTAATTTATGAGCTGAGGAGCTCATCGTTTATTTATGAGCTGAAGAGGTTATCATTTATTTATGAGCTGAAGAGCTCATCGTTAGCTTTAGCTACATCATGAGATCGTGCATGGATGAGTCAAAACTTGCTATTTTTTTTTTTTTAAGAATGATTTGATTACAGAAGAAACTTAATGAAAAAACCTTTTGAGATGCTCAGCGTACTAAGAGTGAGGTAGGATTTTTCCTTTTTCTATTTGTAACTCCTAATTCCTAGGTCTGATTATCCTTGGTACGTTGTAAGGCCTTCTCAATTAGGATCCAATTTTCCATGGGAGGGGCCCTTTCTTGCAAGTAAGAGCATTTCAAGTACTAGATCTCCAACTTTAAAACTCCTACATTTAACCCTTCTGTCTTAGTATCTTGTTATCTTCCTATGATAATTCTTTATACACTGCAGAGCTCTGTCTCTCTTTTCGTCCAAGAGATCGAGATTCAACAGAAATGACTCATCGTTGTGCTCTGGCTTTATGAGTTCAGCCCTGGGAGATGGAATTCCAACTTCTACCGGTGGCACTACTTCGGTCCTAAAAGCCAAAGCTAATGGTGTTTCATGAGTTGCTGATCTGGCAGTAGTCCTATAAGCCCACAATATTTCTGGGGGGTGTTCCACCCATCTACCTTTTAGAGCCTCCAGCTTGGTCTTCAGGGCTCCCTTTATGGTTATGATGGTAACCTTCGCTTATCTGTTGGATTGAGGATGGGCTGGAGTTAAAAAGTAGTTCTTTATCCCTAGCTCAACACAAAATTTTTTGGACTTAGGGTTGTCGAATTGCTTTCCATTTTCAGAGAGATGATAGCTTTGGGGATCCCAAACTTGCAAATTATTGACTTCCATGCGAAGCTCTGAACCTTTTGTTCAGTGATTATTGTAAAAGGTTTAACTTTTGCCCATTTGGTGAAGTAATCAACCCCAACGACAGTAAATTTGCATTGTCCAACACTGGTGGGAAGGAGTCCTAGTATGTCCAGATCCCATATCTGGAAAGGCCAAGGGCTCACCACCGAGGTTAAGAGCTCTGGTGAAAAGTGGGGGCTATTGGTGTGTACTTGACAGACCTTGCACTTTTTGACCAGGTCAGTGGCATCCTTGAGCATTATGGGCCAATAGTACCCCTACCTCAACATTTTTCTTGTCAGGGGTCGAGCTCCGATGTGGTTTCTGCAGACTCCCTCGTGGATTTCCTAGAGTATGTAGTTAGCGTCCTCCTCTCCCACGTATTTAAGGAGAGGTGGTGAAAAATCTCATTTGTACAAGTTCTCTTGCAGGACAGAGAATCTTGCTGACCTGATTCTTAGCTTTGCAGTTTCCTTTAGGTCTTCTGGTAAGGTTCTATTTTGGAGATATCTTCTGATGGGGTCCATCCAGCTCGAGGGGTCTAGTATAGAAAGGTATTTCTTTATCCTCAATACTTACAGACGATTCTGCCAGGTGTTCTGCTGGTATTAGCCTATCAAGATTTTCGTGCGACGTTGTTACCAGCCTTACTAAAGCGGCTGCTTGTGAATTCTCAGTTCCGGGAACATGCTTGATTTTAACTTGCATAAATTTTTTGATCAATTCCTGCACCTTTCTGAGGTAAAGGACCATTTTTTGCCTTTGGCCTCATAAAACTCCTTTATCTGTTTCACCACGAGCTGGGAATCACTACAAATCTCGAGCTGTTCTGCCTCCATTGAGTGAGCAAGATTAAGTCCAGCAATGATAGCCTCATACTTTGCTTCATTGTTTGAGGCCTTAAACTTGAACCTAAGGGCATAATTGACGTCTATTCCCTCTAGGAAGGTCAGGATTAAGCCAGCACTATTTCCTTGAGCATTGACAGCTCCATTTACTGAGAGTTTTCATGTGGGGAGGTCAGGGACCAACTGGGTTGCTTCCATAGGTGTTGTAGTCGTGAATTTTGCGATGAAATTTGTCAGAATCTGTCCTAGTTGCTTCATTGGTTGATTTGTTGGAACCTCAATAGTATGAGCCTGAAAGTATGGCCAAAATCTTCTAGAGGTTGTGACCAAAGCTATGACAAGTTTTTCCATATTTGGATATCTCTCCTCTGCCCCCCGGCAGAGTTCTACTATATTAATAGACTGGTTGCTGAGCTCTGTCTCGTTCTTTTACTAGTGTTGCGCTGGTCGAGAAATTTGAGACAGTTAAGTAGAGAGTGAGTACTTCCTCTTCTAAGGGGCTTACCAGAATAGGGGGAGCTCAGATAATCCTTCAAGGCCTTGAATGCTTCTTCACACTGAGTATCCCATTAGAATGCCTTCTTTAAGATTTAAAAGAAGGGTTGACACTTATCATTTAACCTAGACACAAAACGACTCAGGGTAGATAATCTTCCTATTAAACGTTGGATTTCCCTTGCGTTGGATGGTGGTTGGATATCCAGTACTACCTTAAATTTTTTTAGGGTAGCTTCAATTCCTATGCTGTTGACTATGAAACTCAGAAATTTTTTCGTAGATACTCCAAAGGCACATTTGACGGGATTGAACTTCATCTTGTACTCCTTAAGGACCTGGAACGACTATGCTAGATGTCTGATATGGAGCTTTACTTGCAGTGATTTTACCAGCATGTCATCAATGTAGACCTCCATGGATGTTCCGATTTGTCTCTAGAATATTCGGTTTACTAGGCGCTAGTAAGTGGCTCCAACATTCTTCAGTCCAAAAGACATGACTTGGTAGCAGTACGTCCATCGCTCAGTCACAAAGGAGGTCTTTTCTTTGTCATTGGGATCCATCATAATTTGATTGTATCCGAAGAAGGCATCCATAAAGCTCAGGAGCTCGTGTTCAGTGGTGGCATCTATAATCAGATCTATCCATGGTAAGGAAAAACTGTCTTTAGGGCAGGCTCAGTTGAGGTCAGTGAAGTCAATGCAGAGACACTTTTTAGCGTTGGTCTTCTTAACAAGAACCACATTTGCTAACCAGGATCGCTAATCTACTTCTCTAATGGCTTTGGCGTGGAGAAATTTTTTGACCTCCTCATTGATTTCCTTTTGGCGCTCTGGGGCAAAACTTCTCCACTTCTGTTTAATGGGTTTGCAAGCTGGATTCACACTGAGCTTGTGTGTGATGACTGAATTGTCAATTCCCTCCATATCTTCTTGTTTCCAGGTAAACACTTCCATATTTCTCCTCAAGAATTGGATCAGGAGGTTTTTGATCTCTCTGCTTAATTTGGATCCCATGTAAATCAGATCTTCTGGCTCCTCGTCGAGCTGAATTGGCTCCAACTCTTGCGATGGTGTTGATCTGGTATCCAGTTCGTCTCTCATGTCGAGCTCATCTAACTGGATATTTTCAACCTCCTTCTTTTTCACAGAGGCCATGTAGCACTCTCGAGCCACACGTTGGTCTCCTCAGACCACTCTAATTTTTTTTTGTAGAAAATTTCATAACAAGATGGTAGGGAGAAGGAATGACCTTCATGGAGTTGAGGGAAGGTCTTCCAAGTAGGATGTTGTATGCAGAAGGTGCATCAATCACAAGGGACCTCACAGTAGTGGTAGCTTGGCAGGGAGGATCACCTAGGGTGAGCACGAGTTGGATTGATCCCAGGGNTGGCTTGGTAGGGAAGATCACCTAGGGTGAGCACGAGTTGGATTGATCCCAGGGGCAGCACCTTCTCCCCTNTAGCTTGGCAGGGAGGATCACCTAGGGTGAGCACGAGTTGGATTGATCCCAGGGGCAGCACCTTCTCCCCTAAGAATCCCAACAAATGAGCACTTACTAGCTCAAGTGTTTCTCTACCTATGTCTATTTTTATAAATGCAGACGCAAAAATGATATCTACAGAGCTGCCACTATCAATCAAGACCTAATGGACTGTTTTGTTGGCAACAACGGCTCTTACCACTAAGGGGTCATCGTGGGGATGCTAACAGCCTTCCAAGTCTGAGTCTGAGAAGGTGATAGCAGTGTCTAATCGCGGTATTTTGGACACAGTATGTACTTCTAGTGCCCGTTCAATTCTGATTCTGCACAAATGAGCTTTCTTGGCTGAGTTGGACTCACCTCCTCCTACAAATTCCCTAGATATCACTTTGATTTTTCCCAGTGGTTGCTGATGTTGCATAGGGGCTTACTGCCGAGGTGCCGGAGATGGTGGAGCCCAATTATGATTATCATGGGCAACAAAGCGGCATAGCTATCCTCATTGGATCAAGAATTCAATCTCTTTCTTCAGTTGGATGTAATCATTGGTGTGGTGGCCATGATCCCTATGATATTCATAGTATTTTGAGGGATCTCTCTTTACTGGATCCGGTTTCATTCGAGGTGGCCACCTTAAAAACTTCTCATTCTGTACTTTATACAAGATCTAGGACACTGTGGCGATGAGAGGGGTGAATTGCCGAAGTGCGTACCTCGATTGCAATTCTGGCTATAGAAGACCTAAACGATACCTGACNGCAATCATCGATGTGGTGGCCATGATCCCTATGATATTCATAGTATTTTGAGGGATCTCTCTTTACTGGATCCGGTTTCATTCGAGGTGGCCACCTTAAAAACTTCTCATTCTGTACTTTATACAAGATCTGGGACACTGTGGCGATGAGAGGGGTGAATTGCTGAGGTGCATACCTCGATTACAATTCTGGCTATAGAAGACCTAAACGATACATGACATTTTTCCTTCTCTTGGGGAATCGTTCTCTGTCACTTTTAGGAGACCTACCTCTTTCTCTTTTGGGACTTCGATCCCTCTTTTTTCTTTCCTGCCCTTTCTCTTTTTGTGAAGATAAGCTCCCTACCTTAGCAAGGAGGGCTTCCTCACCATTGATGTATTTTTTTGACTTGACTAACACTTCTGCCATACTTGCTTGTGGGTTTTTTTGATATGGAGAACATCAAGTCTTTCGAATGTACTCCTAGACCAGTAATGAAGGTAGCTGTGGCAAATTTCTCATCCGGAACGTCCACCTTCAGGGATTCCGAGTTAAACCTTTGGACATACTGTCGCAAATTTTTGTTGGGTCCCTGCTTCACGTTCAACATGTGATAGCTCGGCTTTCTGTAAGTCCAAGCCCCTACAAAATGAGACACAAAAGATATGGAGAGCTCCTTAAAGGAAGAGATTGACACTGGAGGAAGCTTGTTGAACCATGCCAAGGCTGAGCCTTTCAACGTGATGGCGAAGGCTTGACATAGCACAAGGTCCTGGTATCCATGCAACTTCATCTAGTTCTTGTAGGTATTGAGGTGNTTTCATTCGAGGTGGCCACCTTAAAAACTTCTCATTCTGTACTTTATACAAGATCTAGGACACTGTGGCGATGAGAGGGGTGAATTGCCGAAGTGCGTACCTCGATTGCAATTCTGGCTATAGAAGACCTAAACGATACCTGACATTTTTCCTTCTCTTGGGGGATCGTTCTCTGTCACTTTTAGGAGACTTGCCTCTTTCTCTTTTGGGACTTCGATCCCTCTTTTTTCCTTCCTGCCCTTTCTTTCTGTGAAGATAAGCTCCCTACCTTAGCAAGGAGGGCTTCCTCACCATTGATGTATTTTTTTGACTTGGCTAACACTTCTGCCATACTTGCTTGTGGGTTTTTTGATATGGAGAACATCAAGTCCTTCGAATGTACTCCTAGATCAGCAATGAAGGCAGCTGTGGTGAATTTCTCATCTGGAACGTCCACCTTCAGGGATTCCGAGTTAAACCTTTGGACATACGATCGCAAAGTTTTGTTAAGTCCCTGCTTCACGTTCAACATGTGATAGCTCGGCTTTCTGTAAGTCCAAGCCCCTATAAAATGAGACACAAAAGATATGGAGAGCTCCTTAAAGGAAAATATTGACACTGGGGGAAGCCTGTTGAACCATGCCAAGGATGAGCCTTTCAACGTGATGGCGAAGGCTTGACATCNCCAAGCCCCTATAAAATGAGACACAAAAGATATGGAGAGCTCCTTAAAGGAAAATATTGACACTGGGGGAAGCCTGTTGAACCATGCCAAGGATGAGCCTTTCAACGTGATGGCGAAGGCTTGACATCGCACAAGGTCCTGGTATCCATGCAACTTCATCTAGTTCTTGTAGGTATTGAGGTGATCCATAGGGTCTTTGGTCCCGTGAAATGCCTCTACCTAGGGCATTCTAAACTTTGGAGGGAGGAGGAAATGCAACACCCCAACGGTGAATGGGGACTCTGTCTACTGCACCAAGGTGTCCATCTTTACAGGAGGTTTACCTTTCACGGCTTCCTTCATGTGATTGAGCTCCTGCTGGATGTCCCTGAAGCGCTTCTCCTAGTATTGCTCTTTTCTTTCCTGCTGGACAGGGCAAAAATCGTCTTTCTCGTTCCCATCATTTTGACTCTGCACTTCTTTGTTGTCATCATTCCTAGGAGGTGGGTGGGGAGCCGTCATTAGCTTCCCTGAGGGGGTCGAGGTGTTCACGCTCCCCTCGAAGGGGACCTCCTTGGGCCGGTCGTGACTGCTGAGGGTCTTGCAAGAGTTTCATGAGTTCCTCGTTCTACTGGAGTAAATGCTGGTTGACTAGGCAAAGGGCCTCTAATTCATTATTCGTGAGGGGATCCACCATGGGAGGATTAGCCTTGGCAGTGGGGAAGAATCTCGGGGATTCCTATGTTACCTGTCGCTAATGGTCTCCTGTTGGTTCTGCATCCGTGGGGGATTTATTTGGCTTCTGCTCATGTTGCTTGTCGAGACCATCAATTACTAAAAGATCAGCATTTTTATAACAGGCACAATCGCTTCCCACAGACGACGCCAAACTAACAGTGTTAATTACATGGATGAACAAAACTAGTGAACCATGCAAGTAAGACTAGATCAGANCAAAGGGCCTCTAATTCATTATTCGTGAGGGGATCCACCATGGGAGGATTAGCCTTGACAGTGGGGAAGAATCTTGGGGATTCCTATGTTACCTGCCGCGAATGGTCTCCTATTGGTTCTGCATCCGTGGGGGATTTATTTGGCTTCTGCTCATGTTGCGTGTCGAGACCATCAATTACTAAAAGATCAATATTTTTATAACAGGAACAATCGCTTCCCACAGACAACGCCAAACTAACAGTGTTAATTACGCGGATGAACAAAACTAGTGAACCATGCAAGTAAGACTAGATCAGGGTTGCTAGGTTCGAGAGGATTACGACATAAATTCTTGGGAAATTGGGAGGATTTGCATAGTAAAATTATAGTGGTTCATTAGCTCGGGAGCTTGACTAATCCACTATTTAATGGAGTCTCTTGCTCCTTGGATCTATAATCATCATCTAAAGGATTTACATGGTGTTTTTGATACAATCGGGATTGCCCCCCATTGGTGGCACTGTACGTGAATTTATAACCTAATTCCTAACTTTATGGGATCTGCAACAAGATCTTTGCCTTCCATGCATCGGATCTCCCTTGATTTTGGGGAGAGGATCTTGGTTAGTTGAGAGTTTAACGCCATGATTATAGCTTTCTATTGATTCGAGGTTGTCTTCCTCCAACCATTTGTTTCCTTCTTATTTCCTTTATTGTTTCCTCTGAGGGGAGCTTGGGGTTTGGACCACTGAGCCCTGGATAGCTTATCTAACCTCTCTTCCTAAGCTCATATTAGCTAGAATTCTTTCTGGGTATCATCAAAATTCATTTGATTTTATGATGATCACTTGAATCGATGTGAGATCCTTATTGTGACTGTGTAGACAATTAAAGAAGAGAGTAAGGTTTAATAGTTTTTTCCTATGCGTCATAATCAAGGAATTAAACTCTCATCGATTAACAAATTATTAACCAGTAATGGACAAATCTAGAATGGAACGAACTGAATGTTGAATTCAAAGTTTGTTTGTCAACTTGATGGCTGAATTATAATTAAGGAAAATAATAAGGTCTGACCAACCGAGAGAAAACAACTGCAACGATAAAATAGGGTTATGTAGCTATTGTGTGTGAATATGATGGTGTTGTGATTTACCTCTATTAGGAGTTGTTCTATTTAGAGTACTATCCTTCACTGCTTATTTTGGTTAGGGAAGGCAATGGACCGGGGAAAAACGAGAATTCATCCAAACGCGCCCCGTTTGGATCAGGGATGGACCATACATATTTGATGTGAATGTAAACGGGAATATTCATATAAATCCGTGCGGGGATGGATCAACAGGTACCCCCGCCCCACTTGGCCTGCTAGATTTTTATGAATATATATAATATATCTATAAATATATATGTAGAATATCAATACTAGTCATAACCCATGCCTGAATGCACGATAAAATATAAAATTCGAACGTCCAAAAAATCAATCTCATTATAATAATTTTTTTCAAAATGTATTAACTATAAATTAATCAAATATTAAATGATTAAATATATGATAAAAATGAGTGATGTGATATTTTTAGGAAATAAATATATAAATGATTAAACATATGATATAAATAAGTGATGAGATTTGACGTTTGAGTCTGACAAAGGGATGATGAGTGAGGTAAGTGATTGATGATGGTTTTGAGAAAAAAAAATATGACTGGGATAAAATTTAAACACACTCATATTTTATTATATAGATAGTATCATATATATATATATATATGTATATATATATATTATATTCACGCCTTTTGACCTTTATTCCCTCAATTCACGCCTTCTGACTGTGCCTTCCTAAATGGTAAAATCTGTCTCTTTCTCTATGAGAAATTAGTCCCACAATACCTCATTTCCATACTTGGTGATACCCAAATCTTGTCTCTCCTAATTCAAGCCCTAGAAATGAGGCCCTCCAAATTGGCCTCTACCTTGCTACCTCTCTCTCTAGCCTCTCCTCTTTCACTTATTTCTCTCTCGTTGTCTTCTTTCCCTCTCTCCATTGCTCATCTCTCAATCCAAGTACAATTTTGTGCTTCTTTTTCTCTCGTTGTATGCTTTTCTGTCTCTCGATGTCTACTTCACACACACACAACGCACATAAGGTGTTAGAAAAAATGCCCATAACTCTTAGAGCGCACACACACAGAACACCCAACACACCCTTGACAAGCTTGGTATTGATGTATTTCTTGCTTTGGATCTAGTTTATTATATGACTATTGTGTTAGTTATGTTGTAATCTGTTATTATGGACGTGTGTTGATGACAGTGGCAGTGGCAGGGATGGGGACGAGGACAGAGATCAAAATTTACTCACGAGACGAGAACGAAGATTAAAATTTTCCCCACTGACTAAGTTAGACCGGAGATGAACGAATATATTTGAAGCGGGCACAGGGGATACAGACTACTCCCCCCACCCCGTTTACTACCATCCGTAATTTTTGTTATGCTACCTTGTGTAAGAGAGTCAGTTACCTCATCAGCTCAATGAATGACTCGCTTTTCATAATTTCCTAAAACTTCTTTTTCCTATTTGTTAGTTATGGTTTTCTCCTATCTTCTCGTACTTGATCTTTGACATAGAATAAATTATACTTTATCCCCGGAACTGTTATCCTTGTTTGACTTTGCATCATTAACTAAAAATTTCTCATATTATATCCTAAAGTATTAATTTTTTTGTATAACTCTAATAGATAACGATAAACTTAAAAATATTTTGAGAGAGGGAAGGAAACCCCAAAGAGCTTTCTGTCAAGTGTCTGGTACCACTTTATTTTACATCTTTTTGCAACCAAATGGCTGTTGGAAAGAAAAAAAAAAGGTGGGCCAAAAGAAAAAAATTTAGAGTTTAGGTAGGACAAGGTCATCAATAGGTATTTTTCTTGATTTTTGACATACACACATGCAATAGGCAATACAAACAACTCACATGCGCATTTATTATCAAAAAATTGACATTCATTATTAATTTGAGTAATATAAAATAAAATTAATATTTTATGATATAATGTGATAAATGTTATAATTAAGAATACAAAATAAAACAAGAGTAATAGTTCAAAGAGGTAAAGTGTACTTTACCCTTCGACATACTAGCTAGCATCATTTAGTTAATTGTCTTCGCTCAGGACTCTTTGATCTCTTTATTGACCTGTATCTTGCCACACGTGGTTATCTCTCTCTCTCTCTCTCTCTAGCTGTTTTTTTTTCTAGTTATGGTGTAAACAATATGAATACAACATGAACCTCTTGCTGTAGGATATTTTGCAAAAATTTTAACCCAATGTTAGGGGTAAAATTTCTACCCAATCCTATCTTGCAAAAAGGAATGCAACTATATGGACCCACAGACAAAATTGGAATTATGTCACCAACAACTTACACCATGTCAAAACTCTTTGGTCCATCTGTAACATAATTCAGGGCATCAAGAAAGTACCACTAATGTTATTGAGATATAATTTAGGGACTTAATACATTGTGATCAATAAATTAATAGTGAATTACATTTTCTGTTAGAGCAATGCTACAAAACCCAAATAAAATTCAAAAATATTACAACTCAAATGTATATTATTTATTGGATGAGTAGACTCATCAATTTTTTCAGTGGGACCTGCTCATCCTAAACTCGTCTAAAGGATGATATGCATTGAGTTTTAACTTTTGGGTATCATTTAGATTATGTATCAATTTCCTTTATGTTAATACCCACGGACAATTCATTTATCACAATCATTAAATTCTCAAATTATATAATTTTCTAATGGAATTTGTATTGCAATCAATATGTAGTTAAACTTTCCTATTTGGTTAATAATCAAATTTCATAAGTTTTGACATTTAAAAAGTTTTCATGAAAAGATGTGGTGTATAATTTTTATGTTCGCGCTAATGCCGATTATTTGGATTTTGGATTGTTTTTGCTATGGACTATGTTGAAAAAAGATCTAACAATACGTTATTCAGTCATCATAAATAGATATTCTTATCTAAGCTAGAAACTTTTATTGCAAATCTATAAAAGCGTGCAACGTTCACCACCACAGTACATGAATATGGTGAAAAGTTACAATTTATTTTGCCGAATACCGAATGCTCTGCTAAAGGAAAGAGTTCATGTAAGTCATGGTTCATCACCGCCGTAACCGCCACCATATCCAGACCCGTAGCCAGAGCCACTACCGTAGCCGGAACCATTGCCCCTACCTCCACCTCCACCACCTCCTCCTCCACCACCACCACCTCCTCCTCCACCACCACCTCCACTTCCATATCCGGAGCCACTACCACTTCCGTAGCCAGAACCACTTCCTGTCTCACTACCACCACCTCCACCACCACCTTTGCCACCACCACCTCCGCCACCTCCACCCTTTCCTATCCCTCCTCCAAACCCATACCCTGAGCCACCGCCAGACCCATATCCGGAACCATACCCACCAGCAGAACCACCACCTCCACCTTCTCCTCCTCCTCCACCGCCACCAATACCATATCCTTCTTTTGAACCACCATATCCTGAACCCGAACCATACCCTGAGCCTGAACCAGGTCCATAACCACCACCTCCTCCTCCTCCTTCTCCTCCTCCTCCTCCTCTACCACCTCCACTACCAAAGACCTCTTTTGATAATCTTGCGGCAAAAGCAAGTTCCACAAGGAGCATAGCCAAGAATGCAACAGCTAGCACCTTGGAACTAGCCATCTTCAAGCTTCCAAACTTCAAATGGCTAGACTCTCTCTCCCCTCTTATGTATATATAAACGACTTTAGTATGTATTTAACACCAATTCTATGTAAGTTGTGAGGAATGAGATTAAGGGAAGGTTCCTATATATAGGCATGGTAAAGCTCAACTCTTTCAAAGTTGCATGGCTTTCTAGTAGCTTCTTCACTTAGGATAATGTCTAGAAAATATGAACGTAGATATCGATAGTGGTGCTGGTGGGTGGCGGTGGCGCTATCATGGATGTGGCGGTGGCCTGCGTGACTTCATGCAACTTATCTGTCCTCCCACTTTTGACTTGAGGCTCAGAAAAGCTAAATGAAATGAGAACAATGAGCTGCTTGTCACTAAATCACATTGCCCATCTATTCACATTTGACCAACTATTGAGTGCAAAATTTTTCTATGCACTCAAAACTTCATGGGTATTTATCACTAGTCGATTATAGAAATACAATAAACAGCTCCTCTCTGTTACCGCATAGAACTATGACTTGTGTAGCGATTTGATAAGAGCTCTTTTAATAGGCCGTTTTAGCTGTGCTTAGGTGTGTGTGTTAAGTTTATATATATGTAAGAATCACATAGCAACTACTATTTTAGGAATTTTTTTAAAACTTAGAAGAAGTAATCATATTGTTACAATGATCACAAACATTATCGCTAAAAAGGACCTTGAGCCCTAATATGCAAATAGTAATATAAACAAGACTTATTTGATTGCTAACATTGAATTGATTGCGAATTTCAATATTTGATAGGTCAGGTCTACTATTAGTTCAGCAACAACAATTAATAAGATCAATACATTAGGTCAAATAATGTTATTGAAATGCAGTGGGTGATTGAAATATTGCTTGACCTAAATAGTCCTTGTTGTTGTCTATCGATACACATCGCATGGTTTGAGATCAATTGCATGAAAACTTTGTACTCATTTTGTGGATGGAAACATTTTCCTTTTTATCTTATGCCTTCCTAATAAATCCTTTTTCTTTTTAATATTGTGTATACATAGATAGATGTCAAGTTGCAAAAAATAGAAAAAAAGAAGAAGAAAACACGTATGACCTATCATGTTCATTTGTGCTTATCATTTTGCCTTGTTAGTTTTGGAAAAACCTTAAAAATTCAAGGCCACAACCACCCACTAACTCAGTAACCCAAATTCCCTATCAAAATCTAATGACTTTAGTGGGGTTTGTCTTCTTTGCTTCATGTATATTTACTCTTGGAATGACAATTGGCACTCACTTTCTCTACTTTGCTTAGGTGGCCATATGCANCCACCTCCTCCTCCACCACCACCTCCTCCTCCTTTACCACTTCCACTTCCATATCCGGAGCCACTACCACTTCCGTAGCCAGAACCACTTCCTGTCTCACTACCACCACCTCCACCACCACCTTTGCCACCACCACCTCCGCCACCTCCACCCTTTCCTATCCCTCCTCCAAACCCATACCCTGAGCCACCGCCAGACCCATATCCGGAACCATACCCACCAGCAGAACCACCACCTCCACCTTCTCCTCCTCCTCCACCGCCACCAATACCATATCCTTCTTTTGAACCACCATATCCTGAACCCGAACCATACCCTGAGCCTGAACCAGGTCCATAACCACCACCTCCTCCTCCTCCTTCTCCTCCTCCTCCTCCTCTACCACCTCCACTACCAAAGACCTCTTTTGATAATCTTGCGGCAAAAGCAAGTTCCACAAGGAGCATAGCCAAGAATGCAACAGCTAGCACCTTGGAACTAGCCATCTTCAAGCTTCCAAACTTCAAATGGCTAGACTCTCTCTCCCCTCTTATGTATATATAAACGACTTTAGTATGTATTTAACACCAATTCTATGTAAGTTGTGAGGAATGAGATTAAGGGAAGGTTCCTATATATAGGCATGGTAAAGCTCAACTCTTTCAAAGTTGCATGGCTTTCTAGTAGCTTCTTCACTTAGGATAATGTCTAGAAAATATGAACGTAGATATCGATAGTGGTGCTGGTGGGTGGCGGTGGCGCTATCATGGATGTGGCGGTGGCCTGCGTGACTTCATGCAACTTATCTGTCCTCCCACTTTTGACTTGAGGCTCAGAAAAGCTAAATGAAATGAGAACAATGAGCTGCTTGTCACTAAATCACTTTGCCCATCTATTCACATTTGACCAACTATTGAGTGCAAAATTTTTCTATGCACTCAAAACTGCATGGTTATTTATCACTAGTCGATTATAGAAATACAATAAACAGCTCCTCTTTGTTACCGCATAGAACTGTGACTTGTGTAGCGATCTGATAATAGCTCTTTTAATAGGCCGTTTTAGCTGTGCTTAGGTGTGTGTGTTAAGTTTATATATATGTAAGAATCACATAGCAACTACTATTTTAGGAATTTTTTTAAAACTTAGAAGAAGTAATCATATTGTTACAATGATCACAAACATTATCGCTAAAAAGGACATTGAGCCCTAAAATGCAAATAGTAATATAAACAAGACTTATTTGATTGCTAACATTGAATTGATTGCGAATTTCAATATTTGATAGGTCGGGTCTACTATTAGTTCAGCAACAACAATTAATAAGATCAATACATTAGGTCAAATAATGTTATTGAAATGCAGTGGGTGATTGAAATATTGCTTGACCTAAATAGTCCTTCTTGTTGTCTATCGATACACATCGCATGGTTTGAGATCAATTGCATGAAAACTTTGTACTCATTTTGTGGATGGAAACATTTTCCTTTTTATCTTATGCCTTCCTAATAAATCCTTTTTCTTTTTAATATTGTGTATACATAGATAGATGTCAAATTGCAAAAATAGAAAAAAAGAAGAAGTAAACACGTATGACCTATCATGGTCATTTGTGCTTATCATTTTGCCTTGTTAGTTTTGGAAAAACCTTAAAAATTCAAGGCCACAACCACCCACTAACTCAGTAACCCAAATTCCCTATCAAAATCTAATGACTTTAGTGGGGTTTGTCTTCTTTGCTTCATGTATATTTACTCTTGGAATGACAATTGGCATTCACTTTCTCTACTTTGCTTAGGTGGCCATATGCAACACAATGGTCTCATCATATCGATTTGAAATATTCAATGTAACGATGACCTGCATTATTATCACCGCATTATTATCACCGCGTATTGTCTTTTTTTTTGGGGCAAGGGAGCTTGGCACCTTGACCTCACGAAACAAAGTCCTCACAAGATAAGAAGTACTATTAGATCAGAGAGTCATGATAGTATCACTGTTAAATAAAAGAATAATAAGTGGACAAATGAATATTATACAATTCAATAACTGCCTTCTCATGTAATGAGCTTTTACCCAAACCCATGGGGTTTGTCAAAAATATACCCAAAATATTGTAGTTTTCAAACTATTTCTCAAACCCATGCAGTTTTGAGAATGTCATTTGAACTGATGTTTTTAGAGTAAAAGACGTTAGCTAAAATAACGTTTTTGTGTAAAAACGTTGTTCAAATAAATTTCTTAAAATTTTTTTTTAAAAAAAATAAGATAAAACGTTGGTTGAACCAACGTTTTTATTGTTGCTATCTAGCTGGCCCATTTCTCTNAAAGACGTTAGCTAAAATAACGTTTTTGTGTAAAAACGTTGTTCAAATAAATTTCTTTAAATTTTTTTTTTAAAAAAATAAGATAAAACGTTGGTTGAACCAACGTTTTTATTGTTGTTATCTAGCTGGCCCATTTCTCTTTCCTTTCTGCCTTCCTTTTCCCAAATTACCTTATTTGAAATTCAAAATCACAGACCCCATTCCACCACGAGCAACACCACCACCAACCGAAACCATCACCAGCACTATAACACAGGTCTAGCACCACCACCATCGGAAACCCCCAGCCCCAGCANTTACCTTATTTGAAATTCAAAATCACAGACCCCATTCCACCACGAGCAACACCACCACCAACCGAAACCATCACCATCACTATAACACAGGTCTAGCACCACCACCATCGGAAACCCCCAGCCCCAGCGCCACCACCATCGGTAACCGACAGACCCAACACCACCAACATCAGAAACACACAGCCCCTACACCACCACCATCAAAAACCCCCATCCCCAGCACCACCACCATCTGAAATCACCCAGACCCCCCACCACCACCATCCCAGCCCAGTCGGTGATTTCTTCAACCAGGTGTGAGTTTTTTTTATTCTTGAAGTCCATCGAACAAAATGTGCTACATCTAATGTATTGTTATTCAATACTTTATTATTCAAATAGTTTTTTATTACAAGTTCGTTGTGTTTAATATAAATAACATCTTAGAAAAATGATGCTTCACAATTATTAGCACTGCATTAGAACAATATGGTGATGGCTTCAGTATGGAATTGCCATGTTACAATCATAACTTTTTCACCTTATGGTGAAAAGGGTATTTGATGTTTTCTGTCATTACACTGAAAAATCAAAAGAGTTGAAATGCAAAAAGAGAAAAAAAGGAAATAAAGAAAGAGGATGGAAGAGGAGAGAGGGAAGGGGGGGGGGGGGAATGGTTGCTTTGAAATAGAGGCAGAACAACTCAAATCCTTCTGCAATTTACTTTTGATTCTTTAAAAGTGCAATTTCTTTTAGCATAACTCAGATGTATGCCAAGAGTCATCTAGTACCTAGTTAGCATCAGTCATAAAGTTTACATTTCACATCATGAAAGTGTGGTGCATATATTAATCTCTATCTTGATGTTATACTTGGACAATTGCATGGTCCATCCCTATCACCACCCCTCCAATTGTGTTGGCCACCAAACCACCCTTTCTGTGACAACCCGTATATAAAATAATCACTAAAACAGTAATTAGGTCATCACTGATAATTCCATATAATTAAGGGCAATTTTTAGAAATTTCAAATAAACAAATGGATTTCAAATATGAATTTTTTTATGTGCAAACAAGTCAAATGATTATAATTTAGGTCAAATATTATAATCATATAATAAATATATATATATATATATATGTGTGTGTGTGTGTGTGAAAGATCCTTCTAGATTTTTACAAGATTTGGAAACGTGCAAAAAGTCAAAAAAAATAACATGGACAAGTGCCCATAAGATGCTTGGAGACCAAGCAAGAATTGGCTATAAATTGCCAAGTCTAGGCTATTTGAACGGCACAGTATAGAAGGAAAAAGAGAGAGAGAGAAGGGAAGAGAAGAAGGAGAGAGAGAAATGGAATAGAAGAAAAAAAATTATGATTTTGGGGTCAAAAATTGAGCATTGATTTTATTTTAGATTGCTATCAAATTTGACTATTTGATTCGGGGTATTTCGAATTTTGCATCTATTGAAGTCATTGATGAATTTGGAGTACGGGTTAATATACAATATGCTACTGTCTTTTAAATCTCTTTGTAAAAAGTGTCATTTCATTATTTGAAATTTTGTATTCCTATTGATTATTCTGATTTGTATAAAATTCTATCAATGTTATCGATTGACCTGTACGTGTACATTGAGATAAATACTTTGGGATTGATTGATACATGTACAAAGTGTACTTGGGAGCATAATTGGTGAAATGCTATTATGGCCCTGCGGGGTGTGATTGTGATTACAGCCTTGAGGGATGTAATGATTCGATATGAGTATAGATTTTAAATGCACAGGTGTCACTTGTCATGTCACTAAGAGGACCCGAGTATGAGGCTAGGTTTGATAGATATTGAACTATGTGACTTATCAAAATGAATTCTTGATTCTTTTATCTGTGATTGTCTATTGATTGAATTATTTGGTATTTGATTATTCATATTCTTTTATCATTGAGCATATTGTTCCCTGTCATATTGTATACTTCCCCACCTTTAATATTTTTCAGGATTATCTCGGAGGGAAGGACCAGAGTTGATATTTGAAGAATCGAAGACAGACGAATCTTGATATAATTTTTAACTTTGTGGGTTTATTGGGGTGATGTATAATTTGAACAAATTCGCTTTTTATATTGAGGAGATTATTTTATTAGTATTTGGATATCAAAATTGTAATTATAAATTTATTGAGGCAATTAGAGCTCCGATCCTATACTCAGAGATTTATTTGTGGTTTATTATCGATCAATTAATTTAATCAAGTAAAGGGTCTGAGAAACCGGGGCGTTATAAAGTGGTATCAAAACTTAGGTATCAGATCCTATATGGGTCTTGTGGGAAGTGAGATTATCATCTTTCGCTGTAGGTACAAAAATTTGAAGTGTGGGGAGTAAGTTAACCAATTCTCATTAGACGGACGTATAAATTACAATTTATATCAAAATCTTGGGTTACATAGTAAAGTGTTAAAAAAAAAAAGGTATCGGAGTGCGCAGCAGATATTTATGTAATGTATTCATACTTATTTTACTCTTGAGGTTAGTATCGAATTTCGGGGACGAAATTCTTTTTAAGGGGAGTAGATTGTGACAACCCGTATATAAAATAATCACTAAAACAGTAATTAGGTCATCACTTATGATTCCATATAATTAAGGGTGATTTTTAGAAATTTCAAATAAATAAATGGATTTCAAATATGAATTTTTTTATGTGCAAACAAGTCAAATGACTATAACTTAGGTCAAATATCTTAACCATGTAATAAATATGTGTGTGCGTGTGTGTGTGAAAGGTCCTATTCTAGATTTTTACAAGATTCGGAAACGTGCAAAAAGGAAAAAAAAGAAGAAAAAAAAAATAACATGAACAAGTGTCCATAAGATGCTTGGAGACCAAGCAAGAATTGGCTATAAATTGCCAAGTCTAGGCTATTTGAATGACACAACACAGAAGGAAAAAGAGAGAAAGAAAGAGATAGATGGAATAGAAGAAAACAATTTATGAGATTTTGGGGTTAAAAATTGAGCAGTGATTTTATTTTGGATTGTTATCAAATTTGACTATTTGATTTAGGGTATTTTGAATTTTGCATCTATTGAAGTCATTGAAAGATTTGAGGTTACAATATGCTCCTGTCTTTTAAATCTTTTTTGCAAAGAGTGTCCTTTCATTATCTGAAATTTTGTATTCCTATTGATTATTCTGATTTGTATGAAATTCTATCAATGTTATTGGTTGACTTGTACATGTACATTGAGCTAAATACTTTGGGATTGATTGGTACATGTATGAAGTGTACTTGGGGGCATAATTGGTGAAATGTGGTTATGGCCATGCGGGGTGCGATTGTGATTACAGTCCTGAGAGGTGTAATGGTTTGATACGAGTATGGATTTTAAACGCCCAAGTGTCACTTGTTATGTCACCAAGAGGACCCGAGTATGATTTTAAGTTTGATAGATATTGAGCTATGTGACTTATCGAATTGGATTCTTGAATCTTTTATCTATGATTGTCTATCGATTGAATTATTTGGTATTTGATCATTCATATTCTTTTCTCGTTGAACATATTGTTTCCTGTCATATTGTATATTTTCTTGCCTTTAATATTTTTTAGGATTATCTCAGAGAGATGGACCAGAGTTGATATTTGAAAAATCGAAGACAAACGAATCTTGATATAATTTTTAACTTTGTGAGATTATTAGGGTGATGTATAATTTGAACAAATTCCTTTTTACATTGAGGAGATTATTTTATTAGTATTTGGAGATCAAAATTGTGATTATAAATTTATTGAGGCAATTAGAGCTTTGACCCTATACTCGGAGATTTATTTTTGGTTTATCGATCAATTGATTAAATCAAGTAAAGGGTCTGGGGAACCAGGGCGTTCCAAAGTGGTATCAGAGTTTAGGTATCAGATCTTATATGGGTCTTGTGGGAGGTGAGAGTATCATCTTTTGCTGTAGGTATGAAAATTTGAAGTGCGGGTAGTAAGTTAACCAATTCCCATTAGACGGACGTATAAATTAGAATTTATATCAAAATCTTGGGTTATATAGTAAAGTGTTAAAAAAAAAGGTATCAGAGTGTGCAGCAGATATTTTTGTAATGTATTCATACTTATTTTACTCTTGAGGTTAGTATCGAATTTTGGGGACAAAATTATTTTTAAGGGGGGTAGATTGTGACAACCCGTATATAAAATAATCACTAAAACAGTAATTAGGTCATCACTTATGATTCCATATAATTAAGGGTGATTTTTAGAAATTTCAAATAAATAAATAGATTTCAAATATGAATTTTTTTATGTGCAAACAGGTCAAATGATTATAACTTAGGTCAAGTATCCTAACCATATAATAAATATATATATATATGTGTGTGTGTGTGAAAGATCCTATTCTAGATTTTTACAAGATTTGGAAAAGTGCAAAAAGGAAAAAAAAAAAGAAGAATAAAAAAACAATAACAAGGACAGGTGTCCATAAGATGCTTGGAGACCAAGCAAGAATTGGCTATAAATTGCCAAGTCTAGGCTATTTGAACGGCACAACACAGAAGGAAAAAGAGAGAAAGAGAGAGATAGATGAAAAAGAAGAAAACAATTTATGAGATTTTGGGGTTAAAAATTGAGCAGTGATTTTATTTTAGATTGTTATCAAATTTGACTATTTGATTCGGGATATTTTGAATTTTGCATCTATTGAAGTCATTGAAGGATTTGAGGTACGGGGTAATATACAATATGCTCTTGTCTTTTAAATCTCTTTGCAAAGAGTGTCCTTTCATTATCTGAAATTTTGTATTTCTATTGATTATTCTGATTTATATGAAATTCTATCAATGTTATTGGTTGACTTGTACGTGTACATTGAGCTAAATACTTTGGGATTGATTGGTACATGTATGAAGTATACTTGGGGGCATAATTGGTGAAATGTGGTTATGGCCATGCGGGGTGCGATTGTGATTACAACCCTGAGGGGTGTAATGGTTTGATATGAGTATGAATTTTAAATGCTCAAGTGTCACTTGTTATGTCACCAAAAGGACCCGAGTATGAGGCTAGGTTTGATAGATATTGAGCTATGTGACTTATCGAATTAGATTCTTGAATCTTTTATCTATGATTGTCTATCGATTGAATTATT
Source organism: Ilex paraguariensis (assembly GCA_963454935.2). Taxonomy (NCBI): domain Eukaryota; kingdom Viridiplantae; phylum Streptophyta; class Magnoliopsida; order Aquifoliales; family Aquifoliaceae; genus Ilex; species Ilex paraguariensis. The sequence continues at coordinate 251,440 of CAUOFW020006769.1, read as the reverse complement.
TGGTATTTGATCATTCATATTCTTTTCTCGTTGAGCGTATTGGTTCCTGTCATATTGTATACTTTCTCGCCTTTAATATTTTTTAGGATTATCTCAGAGGGATGGACCAAAGTTGATGTTTAAAGAATCGAAGACAAACGAATCTTGATATAATTTTTAACTTTTTGAGATTATTAGGGTGATGTATAATTTGAATAAATTCCTTTTTATATTGAGGAGATTATTTTATTAGTATTTGGAGATCAAAATTGTGATTATAAATTTATTGAGGCAATTAGAGTTTTGACCCTATACTCGGAGATTTATTTGTGGTTTATTATCAATCAATTGATTAAATCAAGTAAAGGGTCTAGGGAATCGAGGCGTTCCAAAGTGGTATCAGATCTTATATGGGTCTTGTGGGAAGTGAGAGTATCATCTTTTGCTGTAGGTATGAAAATTTGAAGTGTGGGTAGTACGTTAACCAATTCCCATTAGACGAACGTATAAATTCGAATTTATATCAAAATCTTGGGTTATATAGTAAAGTGTTAAAAAAAAAAGGTATCAGAGTGTACAGTAGATATTTGTGTAATGTATTTATACTTATTTTACTCTTGAGGTTAGTATCGAATTTTGGGGACGAAATTCTTTTTAAGGGGGGTAGATTGTGACAACCCGTAAATAAAAGAATCACTAAAACAGTAATTAGGTCATCACTTATGATTCCATATAATTAAGGATAATTTTTAGAAATTTCAAATAAATAAATAGATTTCAAATATGAATTTTTTTATGTGCAAACAAGTCAAATAACTATAACTTAGATCAAATATCCTGACCATATAATATATATATATATATATATATATATATATATATGTGTGTGTATATATATATATATGTATATATGTGTGTGTGTGTGTGTGTGTGAAAGATCCTATTCTAGACTTTTACAAGATTTGGAAAAGTGCAAAAAGAAAAAAAAAATAAGAATTAAAAAACAATAACATGGACAAGTGTCCATAAGATGCTTGGAGACCAAGCAAGAATTGACTATAAATTGCCAAGTCTAGGCTATTTGAATGGCACAGCACAAAAGGAGAGAGAGAGAGAGAGAGAGAGAGAGAGAGAGAGAGAGAAGGGAAGAGAAGAAGGAGAATGAGAAAGAGAAAGAGAGAGATAGATGGAAAAGAATAAAAAAGTTTATGAGATTTTGGGGTCAAAAATTGAGCAGTGATTTTATTTTAGATTGCTATCAAATTTGACTATTTGATTCTGGGTACTTCGAATTTTGCATCTATTGAAATCATTGATGGATTTGAGGTACGAGGTAGTATACCATATACTCCTATCTTTTAAATCTCTTTGCAAAGAGTGTCATTTTATTATCTAAAATTTTGTATTTCTATTGATTATTTTGATTTATACGAAATTCTATCAATGTTATCGGTTGACTTGTACGTGTACATTGGACAAAATACTTTGGGATTGATTGGTACATGTACGAAGTGTACTTGGGGGCATAATTGGTAAAATGTGATTATGGCCCTACGGGGTGCAATTGTGATTAGAACCCTGAGGGGTGTAATGGTTCAATATGAGTATGGATTTTAAATGCCCAAGTGTCACTTGTCCTGTCACCAAGAGGACCTGAGTATGGGGCTAGGTTTGATAGATATTGAACTATGTGACTTATCGAATTGGATTCTTGATTCTTTTATCTATGATTGTCTATCGATTGAATTATTTGGTATTTGATCATTCATATTCTTTTTTCGTTGAGCATATTATTTCCTGTCATATTATATACTTTCTTACCTTTAATATTTTTCAGAATTATCTCGGAGGGAAGGACCAGAGTTGATATTTAAAGAATCGAAGACAGACGAATCTTGCTATAATGTTTAACTTTGTGGGTTTATTGGGGTGATGTATAATTTGAACAAATTCGTTTTTATATTGAGGAAATTATTTTATTAGTATTTGGAGATCAAAATTGTGATTTTAAATTTATTGAGACAATTAGAGCTCTGACCTTATACTCGGAGATTTGTTTGTGGTTTATTATCGATCAATTGATTTAATCGAGTAAAGGGTCCAAGAAACCGGGGCGTTACACTTTCTCCCCTGCCCCCTCTCGCCAATGTGTGCCACATTTTCAACCCAGTCGTGTAGCCCATCACCATCCTAAATTGAGAGAGGCATCAAGCTGTGTGCTGCCGGTTTAATTCTGATTCATGGGTGTTTTGGGTGATTAATGTATGTATGTGTCTATGTGTTCTAATGGGATTCTATGGGTAATGCCAAATATGTGTGTGATACGCGGACATGCTTGGGTGGTGGGATGTTGGTGATGGATTGGGTCTTGTTTTGATAGTTGGCAAAATAGAGTTTGGGTTTGATATTTGCGTGTGTAACAGTAGTGGGTGTGGCTAAGAGTTTTATTTTTTGTGTTTGTAAATGCAAGTGCAAGTAGGGGATAAGGTGTTCGGCAGTGGAAGGTGGGGTTCAGAGGGAGCAAGGGTGGTCGGCTCTATGATCTTTCTCTCTGTCTCCATACATAAATTGGCTGAGATGCAATGATGGGGAGTGCTAGTGAATTAAGTGAAGTTTTAGATAAGGCAAGGATCAAAGGGTGCCCTTGGGGAGTGCTATCTCCTTTACTATTTAGAGAATGAGGATTGTTTGGAACCAATCCTCATTATTTTGCAAAGACTCCATATATCTAACTTTTCAAACCTCATATTAGTAGAAAATTTATATAATGAACTTGAATTGTCACTATCGACATAATTTGATCAATGATTAACTGAGTTGCTAAATAACATCTATAAGTTCAAAGAGGAAAATTGATTGATTGTGGTGAAGTAAACTTCTTTTCCTTTGTTATAAGAAATTCAAATTGGATTTTTGAAGCAAACAAGAGTGTAGTTTTTTCGGCCAAAATGGTGGTGTTTTAGGGAAAAAAAATATTTTGAAATCTCAAACAAGTTTTATATTACTTCAATGTTGTAGTTTAGAATTATTCATGTTGTTCATTGCTTCAACTTCTGCATCATTCATATGTATATTGTTTTTCTATTTACTTGGAGAATTATGGGATTCAAGCAACTTGCTCCATTTGCTTCTCCTCTACATGTTGAAGACTTTTTGCTACTACTCTTGCCAATAGACTTCCATGGAGGAATAGATTAAACTTTTTCAACGAGTCGAAACATTTATGATCTAGCAGGTGCAGTGCCACCTTGCTAATAGCTATCTAGTAAATTCAAAGAATATATATTTTTTTGTTATTTAAAGGGCAAAGTATAGTGTTATTTAAAGGTGCAATGCCACCATCCCACCCCTTTAGTAAGGTCTAAACTTTCCTTACGTTCTGCGAGAGTAGTTTTAAGACGACCTAAACCTCTGCTCATGATGTAAAACGTCAATTGAACAACATTTCTATAAACCGTTTAAGATTTCATATATGATTAAAGCTTCATAAAATTTCCATAAATATCCAATCAACACAATTTCCCAACACCATCTCGCTCTCTCAATCTCGGTAATAACATTGTTGTTATGTTTCTTAGTCAGCAAGCACCACCAATGTCACTGTTTGTATCAAAGTTCATAGTATTGGTTTGATCTCCCAGTTTGTTTGTTTGCTTGCTTGCTCGACACTTCAAACCCTAAAGTTTTCGTATTTTTATCAATTCTTGTATGCCATATGCGTTATATTCCATGGGATATTGATTAACTATGGATCTATTCTTCCTCAAGTATTAACCTTTTCTATGTATTCCCAGGTTCTTGTGAATTCAAAACTTATTCCACAACAGAAACTAATTGAAATGGTGGGAAAACAAGTAACTATTTTGCTATATTGGGGTGGACGAATGAAATATGGATCGGAGGATTTTTCATACAATTGTCTTCCTAAATGAGGAATTTTTATTAATAGTGACACACAACTGTCGGAGTTGTTGAGTAAAATTTACATTGTAATAGGGTTGGACAGTGCGCATAACAAGTTGAAGTTGACATGTAGATATCCTTTTACACTTGGAACATGACCAAACATGAATACATATGTCAATCTGAAAGTTGTGAACAATAAATTTGTGATTTTTGTAGTTAATGTGGTACTTGACAACCTCAACATTGCAAGTGTTGCTTTGTATGTCGAGACGGATGACATCAATGCTAGCATAGACAGTAGTCAGACCGGAAGGTGCATAACAACCACTGTCATGTCTTACATTGAGTTGTTTAGGCGAGAGATGGGTACCTTGACATTTCCAACTTCCGGGGTGACGAGTGACTGTTCAACTCCCATGAGGATTCAAGTAATGGATGAGTCTGGGCAGTACTCATACACCCAACAAAGAACTGGCTCTGCAACATACGATGGGTACTCAACCAATAATTCATTGAATCAGAATTTTTAAATGAGTGAGACGGGAATTGAGTTGGGTGAATAAGGTGATGTCCATCAACCAATAATGCAACAAAGTCCAATCCGGGAATATGAAGAAATGTGTGCAAATGATCGTACAAATGTCTCTGATGATGATGAAGAAGAAGAAGAAGAGTTTGAGGAAATAATGATTGCTAAGCTGGATGATGAAGATGAGAATGGTGAAGACATTGATGCTAGCCCATCAGATGTTCAGATACATAAGCCTTACTCCACCTCTTTCACAACCACTGAATTTGGTCAGCATTCTGAAGCAGATAGCTTTGTCTCGTCTTATGAAATGAATTTGTGGGATCTGATGAAGATGGACTTGGCGAAGGGCATGGTTTTTCAGGATAAAACTTCATTGATTAAGACAATTAAATGGTATTTAATCAAGTTGAATCAGGATTATATCGTGGTCGAGACGAACACAATGGTGTGGGCTATATAGTGCACCTTGTACATACAAGCTAACTGCACGTGGAGACTACGTGCTTGTGTTAGGAAAACACTCAAAATATTTTAGATAACAAAATATGATGGAGCTCATACCTATTTCTACCCTCGAATGAGTTATGACTATCGACAGTTAGACTCTGACTTCATATGTCATAACATACTAGGATTGGTTGGTGATACACCACAAACAAAAATGTCAATAATTTAGAAGAATATAAAAGAGAAGTTTAAGTATGATATTTTCTACAATAAAACATGGATTGCGAGGAACAAAGTCATTGCTAAGATTTTTGGTAATTGGGACTCGTCGTATGACATGTTGCCTAAGTTTTTGGGTACCATCAAGAAGTGTAACTCTGGCTCAATTGTGAAGTGGCGGTACAACTATAAATCTCCTGAATACAATATTTTTTTAGGAGTATTTTGGACATTCAAGACTAGCATTAAAGGGTTTAAATATTGCTGACATGTTGTCAGTATTGATGGGACATTTTTATGTGGGAAGTACCAAGGAAAGTTGTTAGTGGCGATTGATTTTAATGCTAATAAGTAGTTTTTCCCATTGCATTTGCAATTGTGGAAGAGGAGAATCAATTAAGTTGGGTTTTTTCTTATATTACGTTTAGCGGATAGTTCTTAGACGTCGGTAAGGGATATGTTTAATTTCTGATAGGCAGGCGGGGATCCTTTCTGTTATGAAAATGGAAGATTCTGGGTAACATCCACCACATGCTTATCATCAATTTTGTCTTCGACATGTTCGTAGAAATTTTAATACACAGTTTAAGGATAGACATTTGTACGATCTTATGTAGAGGGCTGGTAAGGCAATACAGGTTCGAAAGTTCAATGAGTTGATGACCCAGATAAGCAACGTCAAAGAGGAAACAACTAAGTATTTGAATGACATACTATTGGAGAAGTGGACATTAGCTCATGATGGTGGACGACGATATGACATAATAACAACCAACATTTCTGAGGTTTTTAATAGTGATCTTGCACCACATGTTGCGACACATGATGACCTTCCTACAAGGTCTCGTGGGTGTAAATAAGACAATATTTGAGTTGTATGGTTCATTATTCATTACTAGTACATACTGCCAACTAATGTCATATATAACTCTATTTTTTTTGCTATGCAATTGGAATGTTGCATTTTTCAAGCAACACACGCGTATTCATGTTCTGAGACATTACAGAGACCAACTTGATCAGATGCGCGATAAGTAGGTATACCAACAATTAGACATACATTTGGTAGTTATTTGTGTTGTTGGTGGCAGTTGTTGTTGGTGGTTTATTGGATGTTTACACTGTGTTGATAGATGAGTTGATTGGTGGATGTTTGTGGTATTTTTTAGGTTGTTGTTAGTGTATGTAGGAAATATAATATGCAACAGGTGATTTTGAAATTTTTTTTGGGGTCATACTTATAAGGGAAACTCTGTCTATTTTTTTTTTTAATATTGTCAAAATCTTACAACACTCATCATTCTTATACTTCAGATGATATGACAGTCTTTCACTGTGGATGTTCTGGCTAGCCTATCAGATTATTGCTTGAAGAGTCAAAACTCATGGACTACATGGGCACCGCTAATTTGATTTGATGTGGTAGAGTGACATTTTTCTGACCGTGTTCTCTGACAGTTTGGATAAAGACAGCCGATACCAGCGGCTTGTAATTCTAGTAGGGAGCTGCATGCCACAAATAGGCCTAGAAGACCTGCTTAAGAATGGATGACCATACATCAGTGCTACATCACCATGTGAGAGTAGTGGAGAGATTCTATTGTTCATAGTGAGCCTACCGTCAACATGATAGATGTCAATGATCCATACATGGAGTGGTATTGACTCATTACTTATTTACTTATCGGACCACCCATTCCGTGACCTGATGTCGGTTTTCAGCCAGTCGGTAGTATCATCAAGCTGTTGGTATGTGTATATAGTTTGTAGTTATCTAGCACTATGTGTTACAGAATGTTTACATTGTATTACACGAATTAGGTAATCTTGTTGTAAATCACTAATTTTTGGTGCTGCAGGAACAGACCCTGACACATGTATACCACACAACACGTGATACTATTAGGGGCGAGCCTGATTTGCAGTCTTGTTTAGCGGCCATCAGCTAGATCAGGGATCTTAGTTATAGGTGTTTGTCATCGATTTCTGAGCACCAAATACTTGTGCAACCATTGACAGACATTCATTAGGGAGTAGTTATAGCATCAGTGCATGCACATCGTGGTGTACGCATTCCACGACAGTTAGCTGCTCACGCACATGGACATATATCCTCATCTGTTATGGATACTGCTTTGACATCAACACAGACAAGCCCATCAGCTGCATATTTTTCCCAGACCGATGTAGCATGTCCACCAACACTATATGTCCCAGTTGCTAATTATGGCAGTCCATCACCTATTGTTGACCATGCCGCTACACCACCCATTGACCATCCTATACAGACACCTACATCATGTGATCCACCACTGACCTCACTACATGTTGATATATCGCCGTCGCCATTCACACCTTCACCGGAGCAAGTGAGTACAAGAGTTATGCCACATGTACTGGACCAGATAGCTACATCACTTCCCGATGTGGCTTGTATACCACATATTGTTCCACCATTCCACACACGGCCTACTTCTCTTATTCTATATGAGGACTATTTCGATGATGTTGAGGATTCTGTCGAGAGAGTGACACGGGAGGCATCACTATCACACAAAGGTCGAGGCAGAGGTGGGCATGGAGTTGATCTTCCTAGCCACCACGAACATAATCCAGTAGATGGTGGAGTCACTCATGATATACCGACTCCTCCTGATGGACAGTGGCCCAAGCGATAGAGGAGACCACCACCTAGTGGGATGTAGTTGGTTTTTTTCGTCTATGTTACATATAATTTGTATCCATTAGTGTTGTATATAAAAACTTTTTGGGTTTATAGTTTGATATAATGTACTTTCATTATTGTCTTTCAAATTTGTTATCAAATACTCTAAGCAACGTTTCTTGAAGAACATAATGTAATTTATTGAAATCCAGATAGAAAATACTAACTGGAGTAGTACGCCATATTTCATAGAAACATAATAAAGAAACATACTTGCAAACGCAAGTACGACGACCGAAGTGTAAATGTTACAACATAGGAGTTGCATAACACTTCTTCATGGATCTTTATTTTCGTCAAACATCTCCACATCAGAAATACAACCAACTTTTCCGCTCAATTGGAAGCTTAAAATTGCTTCTTGTATCCTCCCTTTTGCAGCACGGCCGCTTGCAATACAAAGCAGGTTGTGTCGATTGCAATGAATTGCCATTCGATTGTTCTGATGTCGAATGTGAAACAATGCTCGCTCTAATTCTTGAGGAGTGGTAATAGGAATACCAATGACAACTTGTCGAGGCCTTCTTATGTTGCAAAAACGTAAATCTAAGCTTAAATTTTCTCTTTCTATTAAGCGATATTGTCATTCCGCCATCATTGTGTTTCTAGCGCTTAGTGAATAGCGTAAGCAAAGATTCATTGGGTAAAAGAACTCATCCTTTGAAGCCCAATCATAACCTAGAGTTTCAAACACCGTTCTCGGACTATAATTCATGATTAGAGATCAATTTTGTACATTAAACATTGCACATGAGTTCAAACTTATAGGTAAATTATGTATGTGAGTATGCCAATCTACAACCTCAATGAATGACATTAAAGCATTGTGTAGTCACAATGCTTGATATTATAACAATGTGTAGTCACAATGATTGACATTGAATCAGTGAGTAATCACAATGACTGACATTGAACCAGTGTGTAGTCACAATGAATGACAATGATGCAATTGTCATGTTGTACCTGTTTCTTGTTCAGCAGCACACGTTAATGAGGAACATGCATTGCACTTCAATGCATTGGTGTTTAGTCACAATCAAAGTCCTATGACTACACACTAGTTTAATGCTAAAAAATCCTGATAGTGTTGAATGTATCACGAACGTGAATCACTAGAAATCATNCATACTATTGGAGAAGTGGACATTAGCTCATGATGGTGGACGACGATATGACATAATAACAACCAACATTTCTGAGGTTTTTAATAGTGATCTTGCACCACATGTTGCGACACATGATGACCTTCCTACAAGGTCTCGTGGGTGTAAATAAGACAATATTTGAGTTGTATGGTTCATTATTCATTACTAGTACATACTGCCAACTAATGTCATATATAACTCTATTTTTTTTGCTATGCAATTGGAATGTTGCATTTTTCAAGCAACACACGCGTATTCATGTTCTGAGACATTACAGAGACCAACTTGATCAGATGCGNTGACAGATAATAGTGGATAGTCACACTGACTGCACTCTTTTTTTAATGTTTGACCATTAACTCAAATATAAATGTGACAACACATTACTGCAATGCTGACATTTGTGCTTATATGACAAAATAAGTGACTACACATTGATACATTTAAGACAATGAAACCACTATAAAAACATAATATGTGGCGGTTCATTTCACATATATTTCACATTATGTCTACATCAAGACCACGAGCAAGTGGTAATAGCCGTAGCCATGAACAATTTGGTTATTACAAGAGTAAGATGATGATTACAAGAGTGAGAGATTTTTTGATCCAAAAAAGTATTATGCCGGACTCTGACGATAATGGCTTTTCGTACTAATTAATCACACTCATTATATACAGATCTGAAAGAACTTGATATATCAGTGCCACATAGACTTTCACTTACCATGCCGCGAAGGAATATAGTGAACTATGACATAGCAGTTAAACGTGTACGAAAGGAGAATAATAGGTGCTTCAACTTTAATTATGTAAACTCAAGCGCAGGTTGAGCGAAATAATATATTTCTCGAAAGACCGAGGTCAAACCCTTAAGGAATTGTGAAACAACGTCACTCACACTAATACTATAACAATCTTGTAAAGATTATTTGTTTAAAAGAATATTGAATTGAGAAAGTTAATTAAAATAATTAAAACAGTTTGNTACAACACTCATCATTCTTATACTTCAGATGATATGACAGTCTTTCACTGTGGATGTTCTGGCTAGCCTATCAGATTATTGCTTGAAGAGTCAAAACTCATGGACTACATGGGCACCGCTAATTTGATTTGATGTGGTAGAGTGACATTTTTCTGACCGTGTTCTCTGACAGTTTGGATAAAGACAGCCGATACCAGCGGCTTGTAATTCTAGTAGGGAGCTGCATGCCACAAATAGGCCTAGAAGACCTGCTTAAGAATGGATGACCATACATCAGTGCTACATCACCATGTGAGAGTAGTGGAGAGATTCTATTGTTCATAGTGAGCCTACCGTCAACATGATAGATGTCAATGATCCATACATGGAGTGGTATTGACTCATTACTTATTTACTTATCGGACCACCCATTCCGTGACCTGATGTCGGTTTTCAGCCAGTCGGTAGTATCATCAAGCTGTTGGTATGTGTATATAGTTTGTAGTTATCTAGCACTATGTGTTACAGAATGTTTACATTGTATTACACNTCTTGTAAAGATTATTTGTTTAAAAGAATATTGAATTGAGAAAGTTAATTAAAATAATTAAAACAGTTTGAAAAATACTAGAGCATCAGGTACTCCCTCTCAAATCCATACAATAATGATTAAAGATTTAATTCTTACTCTTAGACAAGAATTAAATGTCGGTTGATTCGNTACCACACAACACGTGATACTATTAGGGGCGAGCCTGATTTGCAGTCTTGTTTAGCGGCCATCAGCTAGATCAGGGATCTTAGTTATAGGTGTTTGTCATCGATTTCTGAGCACCAAATACTTGTGCAACCATTGACAGACATTCATTAGGGAGTAGTTATAGCATCAGTGCATGCACATCGTGGTGTACGCATTCCACGACAGTTAGCTGCTCACGCACATGGACATATATCCTCATCTGTTATGGATACTGCTTTGACATCAACACAGACAAGCCCATCAGCTGCATATTTTTCCCAGACCGATGTAGCATGTCCACCAACACTATATGTCCCAGTTGCTAATTATGGCAGTCCATCACCTATTGTTGACCATGCCGCTACACCACCCATTGACCATCCTATACAGACACCTACATCATGTGATCCACCACTGACCTCACTACATGTTGATATATCGCCGTCGCCATTCACACCTTCACCGGAGCAAGTGAGTACAAGAGTTATGCCACATGTACTGGACCAGATAGCTACATCACTTCCCGATGTGGCTTGTATACCACATATTGTTCCACCATTCCACACACGGCCTACTTCTCTTATTCTATATGAGGACTATTTCGATGATGTTGAGGATTCTGTCGAGAGAGTGACACGGGAGGCATCACTATCACACAAAGGTCGAGGCAGAGGTGGGCATGGAGTTGATCTTCCTAGCCACCACGAACATAATCCAGTAGATGGTGGAGTCACTCATGATATACCGACTCCTCCTGATGGACAGTGGCCCAAGCGATAGAGGAGACCACCACCTAGTGGGATGTAGTTGGTTTTTTTCGTCTATGTTACATATAATTTGTATCCATTAGTGTTGTATATAAAAACTTTTTGGGTTTATAGTTTGATATAATGTACTTTCATTATTGTCTTTCAAATTTGTTATCAAATACTCTAAGCAACGTTTCTTGAAGAACATAATGTAATTTATTGAAATCCAGATAGAAAATACTAACTGGAGTAGTACGCCATATTTCATAGAAACATAATAAAGAAACATACTTGCAAACGCAAGTACGACGACCGAAGTGTAAATGTTACAACATAGGAGTTGCATAACACTTCTTCATGGATCTTTATTTTCGTCAAACATCTCCACATCAGAAATACAACCAACTTTTCCGCTCAATTGGAAGCTTAAAATTGCTTCTTGTATCCTCCCTTTTGCAGCACGGCCGCTTGCAATACAAAGCAGGTTGTGTCGATTGCAATGAATTGCCATTCGATTGTTCTGATGTCGAATGTGAAACAATGCTCGCTCTAATTCTTGAGGAGTGGTAATAGGAATACCAATGGCAACTTGTCGAGGCCTTCTTATGTTGCAAAAACGTAAATCTAAGCTTAAATTTTCTCTTTCTATTAAGCGATATTGTCATTCCGCCATCATTGTGTTTCTAGCGCTTAGTGAATAGCGTAAGCAAAGATTCATTGGGTAAAAGAACTCATCCTTTGAAGCCCAATCATAACCTAGAGTTTCAAACACCGTTCTCGGACTATAATTCATGATTAGAGATCAATTTTGTACATTAAACATTGCACATGAGTTCAAACTTATAGGTAAATTATGTATGTGAGTATGCCAATCTACAACCTCAATGAATGACATTAAAGCATTGTGTAGTCACAATGCTTGATATTATAACAATGTGTAGTCACAATGATTGACATTGAATCAGTGAGTAATCACAATGACTGACATTGAACCAGTGTGTAGTCACAATGAATGACAATGATGCAATTGTCATGTTGTACCTGTTTCTTGTTCAGCAGCACACGTTAATGAGGAACATGCATTGCACTTCAATGCATTGGTGTTTAGTCACAATCAAAGTCCTATGACTACACACTAGTTTAATGCTAAAAAATCCTGATAGTGTTGAATGTATCACGAACGTGAATCACTAGAAATCATGGTGAATTAGGGTCTATTAACTTCAATGTACTAGACATCTCAGTGTATAGTCATAGTGACTATGTACCAGTGTGTGGTTAGGTTGACAGATAATAGTGGATAGTCACACTGACTGCACTCTTTTTTTAATGTTTGACCATTAACTCAAATATAAATGTGACAACACATTACTGCAATGCTGACATTTGTGCTTATACGACAAAATAAGTGACTACACATTGATACATTTAAGACAATGAAACCACTATAAAAACATAATATGTGGCGGTTCATTTCACATATATTTCACATTATGTCTACATCAAGACCACGAGCAAGTGGTAATAGCCGTAGCCATGAACAATTTGGTTATTACAAGAGTAAGATGATGATTACAAGAGTGAGAGATTTTTTGATCCAAAAAAGTATTATGCCGGACTCTGACGATAATGGCTTTTCGTACTAATTAATCACACTCATTATATACAGATCTGAAAGAACTTGATATATCAGTGCCACATAGACTTTCACTTACCATGCCGCGAAGGAATATAGTGAACTATGACATAGCAGTTAAACGTGTACGAAAGGAGAATAATAGGTGCTTCAACTTTAATTATGTAAACTCAAGCGCAGGTTGAGCGAAATAATATATTTCTCGAAAGACCGAGGTCAAACCCTTAAGGAATTGTGAAACAACGTCACTCACACTAATACTATAACAATCTTGTAAAGATTATTTGTTTAAAAGAATATTGAATTGAGAAAGTTAATTAAAATAATTAAAACAGTTTGAAAAATACTAGAGCATCAGGTACTCCCTCTCAAATCCATACAATAATGATTAAAGATTTAATTCTTACTCTTAGACAAGAATTAAATGTCGGTTGATTCGAGTCACCAAATTTAGCAATAATACCACAAGAACACCTTTGTTTATAATCAAAAGATTATTTAGGAACCTGAATAATCATCCAATTATATTATTCTGTGAAATAATGATAATCAAATTAAGCATGGAATAACTAGTTATTTGACTCGCAGGGAAATACAAGCAATTAATGTACATGACACAATGACTCAAGGATTTTTATAGTGCAAAAACTTTGCTAATAAATCAAAAGTTGAATTAACAAAATATTACATACAATTAAGCTCATAATAACACTATCGTACTTCATGGAGAGGTCCTCCCCTAACCCTAACTAAACCTTTTAGCCATATATAACGAATTAAAATCAAAATAAAAAGATGAAAAAAGAATAATCATTCTCTCTTCCTAGATGAGAACCCTTATTTATACTAAAATAAATACTTAGTATAGGTTGGCTTGCAAGGAATTCCTTTCCAAAAAGAATTCTTGTAAGGTCAAATCTCGTACACAAAATCTTTGAAACGTGGGTACAAAATATGTCTAAATTTTGAACTTGAATTTTGCATATTTAGAGGCTTATTCATGAAATTTTTGTGAAATACATTTTTGTAGCCCTTGGAGTGTTCTTTCTAACCCCTTAAAAATAAAGTCAATCGGATATTATAGTCAAAAGTTATGACCAAAATAATGAAAATGTGTCAAATCCTTATCTTCTAGGATACTTTCATAATACAACTTTAAATGAATTTTCTTCTAACTTAGACTCTTATAAGGATTAAATTGTTGTTATATCTTCAAATCTTCATATCTCAATCTTTAATCTTCAATCCTTATCAATTGTGATTCTTCCTCTAGTGATTAATTCACTTGCCTTATTAATTATTATTTTAAATCAACCAATTTACCTGCAAAAAAAATCAAATAAGTAGAAAAAGTATCAAACTAGAAAATCAAGGAATTTAACACATTTAATCACAAATTATATACAATTAACCAATCATTAAATATAATAAAATAACAATTTTGATGGTTAATCACACACCCCAACCTGAATATTACTAGTCCCTAGTAATACATGGATCTTAAAATCTAAAAACTAAAAAAATAAAATAAACTAATAAAATAAAACACAAATTCACTTTCGTAGGACTCACGATTGCATGTAGCATATGCAACAAGCCTTTAAACCCCTAGAGTTTTCCTAATAGACGAGTATAGTCTCGTTAGGATTTTCAGAGATGATACCAACAAACATCAATCTATGATCAAATATCTGGATAATAATTTTATAACACAAATTGCTACCAGAATATTAAAATTCTAAGTTGTAAACCTTTTAATAAACACATGCAAAGCAAAATATAGAACTTTACGCTATATAAATGTATGCACTTATTAAGTTCCCATATAAAATCGTGTGTAGTGTGAATTAACTATACCAGGTTAACAATTTATCCGGTAATCACCTCTACAACTATCAATTATTTGTCTCAATGCCAAATCTTACTAGATAATTCACTCATAAAAGATTCTCTCAGATTATAGTGACTATTTCCTTAAATATCACATGTGAGAAAAATATATTTAAATCAAAATAAAATAATTCTCACAAGTTCTATTAAAAAAATCGTAATCCAAAAGAAAAAGATTTGACATAGTCTCATGAAAGGAAATTAACACACAATAAACAAATAATCGCCATTCATTTCCTTAGTCACATAAGTCATGCATCTACCAACACACTCTTGAGATCAAATAGGTCTTTATTTAAGGTTGTAATGAGACCTTGAGATTAAGATTTTGAAACGAAGGATATTCAGATATTCAAAAGACTATCTCGAGAGAACATGCATATTACACAACCAAACTTCTTTTCATAGCCTTTCACTCCACAATTTACAATACTTGTTCATATTTTTTCAAAACTCATTATTGCAATTTTTTTCTCTCTTTTTTTTTCAATCTTTTTTTTCACAGCTAGACATATTGTCTTTTTTTTTTTTTTCCAATGAGACAACTAATGAAAATATGCAAAACTTATTTTTTTTATCATCTTTTCTCAACCAACATGTTCCAAATTATATAAACAATAAAAAGCTCACTCTCGAGATAACCAAGGGTAAAAGATATTATTATTTTTTTGATTGGCTTGGTTATTATATGTTGGGCATAAGAAATAAAATTTTACTTCATAGGCTCAATCACGGCTTCTAAGGAGAATAATATTCAAAGAATAAGGTTTAGGCTCAAATAATATCAAAGATGGTCAAAAATTTTACCTCAAGAGTTTTTGATAACACACTTTCTATGCAAATAATTTAAAGTCAAGCAACTATTCATAATATTGGTGTTGACCAAAACAAAAATAATGAAATTATTGAGGGAGATTAGTTGAATAAAAATATTCTTTATTAAGTAAATGTAAATAACCCTCTAAGAAAGAATGGATCAAAACTCACTAGGGATTTTATGCATCTCCACTGTATGTTTCAAGTTCTCAAGGTAAAATACCTAATAAATTTTCAACTTGGTAAAGTCTAAAGTGCACAAATTGTGAGTTTTTATAAGAACATGATATGAGATACAAAAATATAGAATAATATTCTATGTGATGCTTAAATAACTGAAAATTTAAAGCTAAGCAAATTAATTTTATATTGTGGTGTCAAATTATGCATAAAAATGTTATTTAGATATTTAATAACAAAAAAAAATATTTTTTTATTTTTTATATTTTTATATTTTTTTAAATTTTTACCAACATAAATAAACTAGAAATTGTTACAACAAAAAACATACCCACACCCCTAACCTAAATCCAACAATGTCCTCGATGTAAAAATAAATAGCTCAATATTTAATAAAAATAATGAATAAAAATCAAAGAGGTAGGAATACCTAGTGCCACAACAACTCTAAAACCTAAAAATAAAAGACTTAACATAAATAAGCAAAATGTTAAATAAAATAAAATATTATACAATAATTGGGTTGATTGTTAGAGATGAAGCATTCATAGTGGGGATCCACAAACTCGATGGATTCTACTTCAACTATACCGTCCTACAGAAATGGCTTCAATCGCTGTCCATTAACTTTAAAGGTGTTCCCATTATTGGAATTTTCAATCTCCACTATTCCATATGGGAAAACTTATTTAACAATATACGGACCACTCCATCTAGTTCAAAGCTTTCCTTTGAAGATATGTAGTCTAGAATTATATAAAAGAATTTTTTGTGAACGTGTAAAAGTTTTACGCAAAATACTTTATAATGAAACACCTTCATTCGTTTTTTGTTAATCCTAGAGTTCTTATAAGCTTCATTCCGAATCTCCTCAAACTCATTTAACTGTAATTTTCGTAAGGTACTAGCTTTGTCAAAACTAAAATTAAACATCTTAATGGTCTAATATGTCTTATGTTCTAATTCCATAAGTAAGTGACAAGTTTTTTCATACACCAATCTATACAAAAACATGTCAATCGGGGTTTTGTAAGCAGTACGATATGTCCATAGCATATCAATTAGTCGCAATAATCAACTTTACAATTAGGGTTAACNCATACACCAATCTATACAAAAACATGTGAATCGGGGTTTTGTAAGCAGTATGATATGTCCATAACATATCAATTAGTCGCAATAATCAATCTTTACAATTAGGGTTAACTGTTTTTTCCAAAATATAAGAAATCTCCCGCTTGACTAACTCTGCTTGACCACTTGTCTGTGGGTGATAGGGGGTTTCAACTTTATGTGTTACACCGTATTTTTTCATTAAAGCNCTCCCGCTTGACTAACTCTGCTTGACCACTTGTCTGTGGGTGATAGGGGGTTTCAACTTTATGTGTAACACCGTATTTTTTTATTAAAGTTTCAAAAGATTTATTGCAAAAATGCAATCCCCCATCACTAATAATGGCTCGAGATATACCAAATTTAGACAAAATATTTTCTTTTAAAAATTTTAAAACAACCTTATGATCATTTGTCCGACATGGTACAACCTCAACCCATTTAGAGACAAAATCTACTGTCATTAAAATGTACAAATATCCAAAAGACGGGGGAAAAGGTCCAATGAAATCTATGTCCCAACGGTCAAAAATTTTTATTATCAAAATTGGGTTCAGAGGCATAATATTTCTATGGGTTAATCCTCCTAGTCTTTGACATCGCTCGCAAAACTTACAAAAATTATAAGCATCTTTAAAAATTGTTGGCCAATAAAATCAGCACTACAAAATCTTTGCAGCCGTCTTTTCCTAGAAAAATGGCCTCCACGTGCTCCAGAATGACAAAAAGATAGTATGCTACTTAACTCATCATCAGGAATGCATCTCTGGATAATTTGATCTGAACAATATTTGAAGAGATATGGGTCATCATACAAAAAATTCCTTACCTCAACTAAAATATTTTCATTTTGTCTAAAGCAGTCTAAGCTGGTGGCATATTACCTATAACAAGAAAATTCACAATATCAGCAAATCAAGGTATTAAAGAAGCTGCCAACAGTTGTTCATCAGGTAATGTATCCTTGATCGGCACTATCTCAATAGGCATGTCGCTCACAAGTTTAGACAAGTGATCAGCCACTACATTCTCCACTCCTTTTTTTTTCTTTGATTGTTATGTCAAATTCTTGGAGAAGGAGGATCCACCTAAACAGTCTTGGTTTTGCATCTTTCTTAGTTAACAAATATTTAAGAGTGCACGATCTGTGAAAATTATAATAGGAGATCCTACTAAGTATGACCTAAACTTGTCTAGAGCAACACTACTACTAATAATTCTTTTTCAGTAGTAGAATAATTGATATGTGCATTGTTTAAAGTTCTACTAGCATAATAAATAACATGTGGCTTTTTCTCATTTCTTTACCCTAAAAATGCCCCTACAACATAGTTACTGGCATCACACATGATTTTAAAGGGAAGACTCCAGTTTGGGGGTTGCATAATTGGAGTAGTAATGAAGATGTCTTTCAACTTATCAAAAGCCTCTTGGCATGTCTCATCCCACTCAAAAGGTGTGTCTTTCTCTAGGAGATGATAAAGTGGTCTAGATATAAAAGTAAAATCTTTTATAAACCTCCTATAGAAACCAACATAACCCAAAAATGATCTAACATCCTTAAGGGTTTTGGGGGTAGGTAAATTAGCAATTAATTCAATCCTAGCTCTATCTACCTGAATTCCCTTTGAAGAGACAATATGACCAAGAATAATTCCCTTTTGAACCATAAAGTGACATTTTTTTCCAATTAAGTACAAGATTTTTCTCTTCACATCGAATAAGCACTTTTTCAAGATTTGAAAGGTAGTCATCATAGGAATCACCAAAAATAGTAAAGTTATTCATAAAGACCTCAAGAAACCGTTCAACCATGTCACTGAAAATACTTAGCATACACCTTTGAAATGTCGCAGGTGTATTGCAAAGTCCAAAGGGCATCCTTCGAAATGCAAAAGTACCAAAAAGACAAGTAAATGTGGTCTTCTCTTGGTCTTCTAAGGCAATTTTAATTTGGTTATATCTCGAATAACCATCTAGAAAACAATAAAACACATGTGATGCTACCTTTTCCAAAATTTGATTCATGAAAAGTAAAGAGAAATGATCTTTTCTAGTCATAGAATTTAATTTTTTATAGTCAATGCACATCCTCCAACCAGTTACTATCCTATTTGGTACAAGTTCATTATTTTCATTAGCAACTATAGTTACACCATATTTCTTAGGAACTACCTGTATAGAACTTGCTCATTTACTGTTTGCAATAGGGTAAATTATTCTTATATCTAACAATTTCAACACCTCATTCTATACAACTTCTTTCATATGTGGATTTAATCTTTGTTGCATCTCCCTAGATATTTTAGCATTATCCTCCAAATAAATCTTATGAGTGCAAACCAATGGACTAATTCCTTTTATATCAACTAAAGTCCAACCAATAGCATTTTTATGCTTTCTAAGAAGTTGTAGCAACATACTTACTTGTACTGAATTTAACTGAGAAGAAATTATTATCAGATATGTTTCATCATCTCCCAAAAATAAATATTTTAACTATACCGATAATTGCTTCAAATCAAGTTTGGGAGCTTTATCACTCGATGAGATTAGTGGATTGGTTCTTGGTGGAAGTTCCTCAAATTTTTGTCTCAACTCTTTTATTTCAAGAACTTGTGAAGAATTTAACAAATTAGTCAATTCAAAAATTTCAAGATTATTTTTATTTATCTCTAACAAAGAAGATTGTTCCAACAAGCATGCTTCAAGTGGATTATACAAAGAAGAATCATATACTTTGTTTGAAACAAGAGATTCAATCATATTAATCTTATGCACATCCTCATCAACATTCTCTGGTAGTTTACACACATTAAAAATATTAAACTCTAATGTCATATTCCCAAAAGTTAACTTCATCACATCATTCCTGCAATTAATTATAGCAATTGAAGGGGCTTAGAATGGTTTGCCTAATATAACAGGAATTTGAGCATTAGAACTTAACATAGGTTGAGTATCCAAAATTATAAAATTCACACGAAAGTAAAACTTATCAACCTGTACTAAAATATCTTCCACCATACCCCTCGGTATTTTCACTGATTGGTAAGCTAATTAAAGTGTAATCGAGGTGGGTTTTAACTCCTCTAACGCTAATTGTTCATATACTGAATAAGGGAACAAATTCACACTAGATCCCAAATCCAATAAAGTCTGTTCAATTTTGTGGTTACCTATAACACAAGAAATGGTGGAGCAACCTGGTTCTTTATACTTTAGTGGAGTCCTATGGTGTATGATGGAAGATACTTGCTCAGCCAAAAATGCCTTCTTTTTCATATTTAATTTTCTTTTAACAATACCTAATTCTTTCAAAAAGTTTGCATAAGAAGATATTTGTTTAATGGCATCCAACAAGGGAATGTTGATTTTCACCTGCTTAAAAATCTCTAGCATATCATTTTGCATGTTTGGCTTGATAGTGGTAAGTAATCTCTATAGGAATGGTGCAGGTATAACATATTTCTCAAGCATATTGAATTCAGTTGGGTCAAGTTTATTACCACTCTCTATACGTTTTGAAATTTTTTCAGATTCTTGAAATGTAGTAGAAATAGTTTTATTAATTACCTTCCCACTACGAAGTGTGGTGATAGACTTTACCTGCTCATAATTAGTGTCTGAAGTGCCCATTTCATTTACATTGAATTGGCCCTGTGGATTTGATTGAGGTTAGGTTGGAAATTTACCNCTCATAATTAGAGTTTGCAGTGCCCATTTCATTTACATTGAATTGACCCTGTGGATTTGGTTGAGGTTAGGCTGGAAACTTACTTTTTTCTTGATGGCACGGGTCAATGGTCAATTTAGTGATTGCACTTCTAATATCCTCAATAGCCTGTGTAGTTTGTCTGTTGTAATTATTTTGACTTTGCATTTATTGTGAAAACACCTCCTCTATATTTCTCTTTGGGGGTGGGACATAGGGTGTGAAATTAGAGGAATGTTGTTGAGGTAACTGTAATACATGATTCTCATTCCTCCAACTAAAATTTGGATTATTTTTTCACTCCGGATTGTATGTATTTGAATAACGGTTATTGTAAGGTTTTAAGAAAGTATTCGTAGCATTTTCTTGATCATGCAAAACTTCTTTTAGAACAGGTTGTATTGGACACTCTTTCATGGGTGTCCAGGGATCTCACAAATACTACAAATTTCCTCAACAGGTACTGTGTCAATTTCATTAACTCTTTTGAATTCCATGGCCTCAACCCTTCTAGCTAAGGTGGTAATTCTAGCCCTTGGGTCATCTTCCTCCCTCAACTAGTATTTACCCCCACTTGATAATGCTTGTATGTTCTTACTCTTAAGAGGTTCTTGAGAGTGCACTCTTAGCTAAATGATCTAAAAAGTCAATGGCTTCGCCTGATTCCTTATTCATAAAGTCACCATTACACATCATTTCTACAAACTGAAGCATTTGTGGGTTCAAACTTTCATAAAAGAAACTTATCACATGCCAACTCTCATAACCCTAATGTGNATAAAGTCACCATTACACATCATTTCTACAAACTGAAGCATTTGTGGGTTCAAACTTTCATAAAAGAAACTTATCACATGCCAACTCTCATAACCCTGATGTCGACAAAATACAAGGAGGTCTTTAAATCTATCCCAACTTTGATAAAAATATTCAGACTCTTTTTTATTATTTGCCTTTTGAAAGAGTTTGTGCGATGTGTGAGAATTTTTTTTTCAGAAATTCTTTTTGCATCTTAGGCCATATACCTATGGACCTAGGTCTGAGTAAATGTAATCAAGTCTTAGCTTTTTTTCTTTAATGAAAAAGGGAGGAGTTTTAACCTGATTGTATTTACTAACACAGTTTAATCATGGAATGTAGCACAAACCTCCTCGAAATCTCTAATATGCAGGTAAGGGTTTTCTGATTCCATGCCATGAAAGTTTGGAAGTAATGCAATTATACCAGACTTAAAAATAAAATTGTGGCATTTAATGGAAAGATGATGCATGAGGGTGCAGTGTGACATGGAGGTTGTAGATAATCAAGCAAAGTCCGACTATGATTAGCATTCAAATTATCAACATCATTCTCATCATGATTACTTACCCTATCCTCATGATCCTTATATTTAGGTAAATTATTTCACCTATTATCATTAGGATCAGCAACCATTGCATGAGAAGTATGATTTGAATCATATGAATCAAATAAATTTTCAAATAGATAATCTAAATCTTCTTTTATCAAACGAGCATTTAAATCACGATGTCAAGAACTCATAAAACAAATAAAAGAAATAAATAAATCAAACAGAAAACTAAATTAAATAACAAAAAGAAAATAAATTTCAGTAAAATAAATAAAAAAAATGAAACAAAGTTATCAGATCTCCGACGAATCGTAAATACCGAAAACCTCACTAGATGTGATAGTAGCTCCTTGTTTTTCAACAGATCCCTGACAACGGCGTCAAAAACTTGCTTCAACTTTAATTATGTAAACTCAAGTGCAAGTTGAGCGAAATAATATATTTATCGAAAAATCGAGGTCGAACCCTTAGAGAATTGTGAAACAGCAGTAATCACACTAATATTATAACAATCTTCTAAAGATTATTTGTTTAAAAGAATATTGAATTGAGAAAGTTAATTAAAGTAATTAAAATAATATGAAAAATACCAGAGCATCAAGTACTTCCTTTCAAATCGATACAATAATGAATAAAGACTTAATTCTTACCCCTAGACAAGAATCAAAAGTCGGTTGATTCAAGTCACCAAATTTAACAAAAATAACATGAGAACACCTTTGTTTATAATCAAAAGATTATTTAGGAACCTGAATAATCATCCAATTATATTATTCTGTGAAATAATGATAATCAACTTAAGCATGAAATAACCAGTTATTTGACTCAAAGGGAATTTCAAGCAATCAATGTACATGGCACAATGACTCAAAGATTTTTACAGAGAAAAGACTTTGCTAAAAAAATAAAAAAGTTGAATTAAAAAAATATCACATACCCTTATGCTCATAAGTCAATAATATTATCGTACTTCATTGAGAGGTCCTCCCCTAACCCTAGCTAAACCTTTTAGCCAGACATGACGAACTAAAATCAAAATAAAAAGATAGGAAAAAGAATAATCATCCTATCTTCCTAGATGAGAACCCTTATTTGTACTAAAATAAATCTTAAGTATATATATAAGATATAAGGTTGGCTTGGAAGGAATTCCTTTCCAAAAAGAAGTCTTATAAGGTCAAATCCCGTGCATAAAATCTTTGGGGCACGGGTATAAAATTTGTCCAAATTTTGAACTTGAATTTCTCATATTTAAAATTTGATTCACAAAATTTTTATGAAAGATACTTTTTCAGCCTTTGGAGTCTTATTTCTAATCCCATAAAAATCAAGTCAATCGGATATCAGAATAAAAAGTTATGATCAAAATACTGAAAATGTGTCAAATCTTTATCTTCTAAAATACTTTCATAATCTAACTTTAAATGATTTTTCTTCTAACTTGGACTCTTGTAAGGATTAAATTACTGTCATATCTTCAAATTTTTATATCTCAATCTTGAATCTTCAATCCTCATCAATTGTGATTTTTCATCTAGTGATTGATTCACTTACCTTATCCATTATTACTTTAAATCAACCAACTTACCTACAAAATAAACCAACCAACTAGAAAAAGTATCAAACTAAAAAATTAAGTAATTTAATCACAAATAATATGCAATTAATCAGTCATTAAATATAATAAAATAGCAATTTTGATGATTAATCAATATGATGATATTTGCATAAATGCCGATATTATATGCTTTAAATAGCAACTGACATGGTGGCAATTGTATTTGGTACGGAGTTGATAGTTACTGAGCAATCTAATATATTGTCTAACGAACAATACCTATCAGATGAGTATATGTCTAATGAAAATTAATAAATGTAATAAGTGTCCATCTTATTAAGCATATAAGGTTTATATCTACGTCATATTTACTTTAATCAATATCGTGACTTTATCAATCTATTTAATGTGCTGTCATATCTCAACTTTTTCATTATCACATATTGTAATTGTCAAATCAGTTTTCAAACTTTGCGTTGTGATACCCTATTTACTTTAATCAATATCGTGGCTTTATCAGTCTATTGTGTATGTTGTCATATCTCAACTTTTTCATTGTCACATCCTGTCATTGTTAAACCTGTGACACCCCAAAAATTGAGGGTCCCATTGATCACCCATCAACCCGCGAAATAGCTGTGGAGATCGTATAACTCGATACCATACCATTGTGTCCTATTTACCGGGATCCATAATTTAACAAAATCGGGTGGAGCCAAAGTCAAGAAATTTGAGGATGGGCTAAAGTTATCCATCCGGGGGGAAATCGTTGGTCTTCTTCTGCAAGACTTCGACTTGATGGTCACGACAACTTTGGCCATTGAGAGAGAAGTAGACGATGCAAGAAACATCCGGGAGATGAGTGTGAAGGACAAGAAGAAGGAGGGTCAATCATCTTCTTCTAGTTCTGGAAAGAGGTAGAGGACTTTTCCTTCGCAAGGGTTTCAGGAACAGGGTCGTAGCCATCAAGGCCAAGGCCAATCTTCGCAAGGCGGGAGACACTTTAGGGCTCCTAGCCAGGCAGACTCACGGGCATGTTTTCATTGCCATCAGCGGGGACACATGAAGAGGGATTGTCCTCAGAGGCAGGAATCCTAGGGTCATAGGTCATCGCAGTCTCAAATTTCAGTGGGGCAACCACAAACGTATGTTGCTCCTCACTACCCCACCATGGGTCAGGGCAGCCAGTACCAGTTTCAGGGTGCTGCACAAGGCTCTACTACTTCTCGTGCGGGGACACCGCAAATTGGCCAGATGGGTTAGACAATGGGTCGAGGTCAAGGACAAGGTTCACAAGCTGGGACACAGGGAACACAGGGGCGTGTCTACGCTATGGTGCCACAGACTGAGCCGACAGATCCGTTGGTGATACAAGGTACATTCTTACAATTATTTAGTATTATTTGACGGTTGCATATGCATGTGATTGTATGTCTGTGTGTAAATTTTGGGATGAAATTATTTTAAGGGGGGAAGAATGTAAAACTCGGTAAATTTAAACTTTTGAAAATAAGGGCAAAACGGTAATTTTGTCGGTATAGGATGGGTCAAAAAAATTTTTTGGAACTCGGATGACAAAACGGACTTCACCGTTGAATTCGTCTCACAAAATTTAGTTACCCTGTCAAATTTTATCGAATTTCGAGATAATCAGATTTTTTACGTTTTTTGAGGTAGTTGAGTCTCGGGTGACCCAAAAAATGGGATTCTGGCAAAAATTTTATAATTTGAGAAATAATTTGAGGTAATTTAAAATAAAAATATTTTAAACTTAAACCGGAACGAAATTTAATCGTTTCGGGGTTAAAATGGACCAGGAAAGAATAGGTTGTGTGGCGCATTGTGAGCCAAGGATTTTGGGACTATAAAAATGGCAAGAAATCAGACTTCTTCCCCACCGTTGTCGTCTGGTCTTCACGTTAAAAGAAAAGAGAGAGCAAGAGAGGAAAAAAGAAGAAAAACTCACATTCTCTTTACGATCTACGGTGCTCGAATCGACACAAGCCAAGAACTAAAGTTGCTCCTCTCATCGAGAGCTACTCGTCTATACCAAAAACAAAAATTTTCATCAAAGATTCAAAGGTAAATTTTTGGGAAATCAAGAACTTGGGGCTTGTTTGGTGTTTTTGAAGTCTCCACACTTCAAAGAGGTACGAGTTTTACTACCTTGGTTCATTTCCTTCCTATAGTGTATGTGAAATGTGTAGGTTATTAAAGAGTATATACATATCACTCACCTATGCATGTGAAATAGATAAAATGGGAATGAAAAAGAGTGTAGAAATGGCTTAGGTCAATATCTAGTTGTATGTAATATGTGGGAATCACTTGTGAAATCCCTTGAAAATTGAATGTGTTAGTAGCATGAGCTATGTATAACATGTGTGTTGTGAATTGTGATTAAATAGCAAATTTTATTTTATGCCTTGAGGAAGTACGTGTGGAATGGGTTTGATTCAAGTCCTACTTTGTTTTGCTATGTGGAAGTACTTGTGTAATTTCTTGGATGGAAGTTATGTGTGTTTTAATATGTAGAAAAGTGAGTGTGTTTAACTCATAAATCAGTGTGTGTTCTTGCTTGTTGGAAACCTAAAGTGAGGGAGATTAAAAAAGAAGAAAGAAAAACCAAGTTTTAGCTCATGTTTGATATGTGGAAGCTATTAGTGTAAACTCTTGGAAAATTGAGTTTACATGGATTGTTTTGTTTATTTTAAATTTTTTCTACCATAGTTGGTTGGATGGAAAAATGGTAGGCATATGAAACTATGTAATTCACTTTCCTATGGTTATGGGGTTGGTGTAGAAAGGATATAATCAATTTCTAGTTTAAAATTGATGGTTTAGTTAAAAAATGGTATTGAGGATGGGTGGCATGACTTGAGATAAATTATCTTGTTGAATGCACCATTAGTGTATGTTAAGTTTGGAAAAAGGGTGCCTAAATGTGCTAAATAAATCTTTTAAGAAAGGATTTGCAATGGATATAGAAATTGGGTGAAGAAAAGCCGGCACACTTTTCTGCTCCGGACTAGTTGTCGTAGAATCGTCATAACTTTTGATCCAACCGTTAGATTGAGCTCAAATGTTGACACAATACAGAAGACATCTAGATCTACAACTTTTGTGTTTTGAAGGTGTTTAGATTCTAAGTGAATCATGGTCAAAATGGAGAAAAATATAGGTACTTCCACTAGAAGGAGCTAGTGCTAGTACCTTTGTTACCAAACACCAATACCTCTTTGATGTCTTAACTTCTAAGCCTCCAAATCCTCATTTAATGTGGCCATACCTTTACCACACATCCAAGATAGTTGCAAGGTTCTAAAATACTTGATTTATGCTATAAATACTTGCAACATCCAAATATCAACATTATTCATAATTTCGGCTCACTCTAAGTACTTACATGCAAAAGTTGAGTTAAAATGCATGTAATGAGGCCTTCAAATATGCAATATTTTGCACTCATCACTATGTGTTCTTTGGTTTCAAATGATATATATCAAGGTGTGTTAGACCTCGATTGGATTAAATGATTAAAGGATCATGGATTACACATGTGAGTTAAAATCCCGTACAAAAGATATATTATTGACGTGATGTTGGATTGTCTGACATTCATGGATCTTTCCATGGGTTGATGGGNAAAGAGATATTATTGACGTGGTGTCAATTTGTGTGACATTCATGGATCTTTCCATGGGTTGATGGGTGGTCAATGGTAGAAATTACTTAATATGATTTCTTGAGTTATACGATGAATATGAGTGAATTATGTGATTACATGATTGGTGCCTTGAATGTGTTTGATAAAATACCTTGAATGATTGAAGTTGTGTTTGATAAAATAACATGTTTAAAAAATGTGGTAAAGTGAAATTACATACTTATGATGTGATTTATAATTGTAATGATTATGTTGATGTATGCTTAACGATATGTTAGTATTATGATGATCATGAAATTTATATGTTTGGATATAATTGATCATGGGATATGTTGAAATTGTTCATATAGCATTCATTACATATTGAACATGACAGTAGTTTGCAATGATGCATTATATTGCATATGAACGGGGTAAACACATCTATAACCATGAGCATGGGTGTATGGTTGCATGGTTGGACAATCATCATCCTTGGTGGTTGGTGGTGGGCTCGAAAAAGTAGGATAGAACATCCTATTGAGTTGCACGGTTGCATGAAAAACTTGGGCTCGATACGGTTGGACCAAGGTTCAACAGAGTCGCAAGAAAAATATGTGTCAGGTACAACAAGTAGGGCTAGACACTCCCTCGGGTGAAAAACCCGGTTACTGGTTCATACACTCCGACGATGAAAGTCCAAAAAGTGTATTGGTATGCGGAGCTAGCGGTGCGACACCAAAAATCCGCTACCCAACAAAGACACATTGATTTGTTTTAAAATATATTCATTTGATGGGAAACATTCAAGAATGAATGGGTTTTATAAAACATGGATTGTATTTTTCAAAAAGTGATCTTTGGATGTATTCCATCAAAGACAAATATTTTACACATATGCATCGCATTATGTGGTGGGAGTCGGTGTGGACTCGGGATTAGATGCATGAGTGAGTCTCATATCATTTCATGGCATGACATTATCATGTTCCAACATTGAATGCATGATTCTTGTTTGGAATAAAAAAGGTGGTTATTTGTTGCATGTGCACATTTCATATGCACTTAGGATGGGGAGTAGTCTCTGTAGGAAATATTCTATTGGGCATTGGCTCACCCTATACGGAAAACATTTCGAGTGCAGGATGTGCACCGGCAGAGGACTCTTATTCGGGGCCTCAAGGGTGAAGATGGGCCGATATGTGGCCTTTAACCATGACTGTTTTGTAAACTTTTGTTCAAACTATATTTGACATGTAATATATGTAAAAGAATTGTAACCTTGAACTTTTATTAACTATGTTAATGCATAACTTATGATGTGGGAGTATGGATAAATGGACCCGGTGTAGTCAACGTGGTATGTTGGACCTTGAATGAGTCATATGATTGTATGGTATACAGGTTGTATCTTGGGTGGAGCTCTTCGTACAAAAGAGACTCCGTCCGATTTTGTTGAATTATGGATCCCGGTAAATGGGACACAACGGTATAGTATCGAGTTATACGATCTCCACAGGTATTCCGCGGGTTGATGAGTGATCAACCGGACCCCCGGTTTTTGGGGTGTCACAAAATCAGTTCCGAACTTTGCAGTGTGATGTCCTTTCACTATAATTTTAAATTGTCAAATCGAGCATATATATACTAGCATTCACAATTATGTAAATGTACCACCATCAAACAAGATGCATAGGTGTATATCACATACACAAATACAATCAAACCAATGAAGGTTCTTCTTCACGCAATGACCAAAATAGTTCATTTTCAACAAACAAACGTGAACGCTCAACTGAAAGATCAACATCGATGAACAAAGTTCTTTCTATTAGATCATATACTGATTCCAGTAGTGTAACATGGTATGGGCGAAAGCGTGCATTCTGCAATAAGTCCATCGACCCTTATCACCCATTCGGTCAAACTGAACATATAATTAGTGGGCCTGCAATTGACTATCTACCTCCAGGTGCTCATATCGAACCCATGTTAAGATGACGACAGTTATATGATAAACGTTTTGACCTTGAAGTATTTTTTCGTTGACATGAACTTGCGGTACTAAAGACACGTTCGACTGATATTTACAATTCACAAAATTCAAATAATCATGACGAGGTCATATCAAGACTTGAACATGAAAATGATCAAATATAGCGTTGTCTTGATCGTTACTATGAAATCAACTATGCAAAAACAGAGTATTTTGATTCTGAATATGCTGAAATTAAAATTTTAGAGGATCCGTTACATGTTTTTGATCCTGAACTTTCTGATTTTTCTGATTTGGACAATGATGCATCTGACACTTTTATCTCATCATGTTTATATGTGTTCGATAATCCTTTATGTTGTTTTGAATATCAACTACATTATTGACAGCCTTTTTTACCCCCATCAAATTCATTGCAAAGAGTTATGAAATAAATACTCAATTTTTTGGTTATGAATAACTTATATTTTAACATCACTTAATAAACATTATTGTCGACATGATCAACGATAACAAATGTATACATAAAATTAATTATATGTATACATTTTCAATTTTTTAATTTTGATATGATCAAAATTTATGCATTTTTAAATGATCAAAATTTATTTACTAAATATAACTAAATTTTTAAATAAATAAAATTAAACATTTACTCATATAAAAGATAGAGAGAAAATTAGTTTTAGGTTTTCAGTAAAACATCAGTAGGACCAATGGAATTTTATGTATTTTTAAATGATCAAAATTTATTTACTCAATATAACTAAATTTTTTAATAAATAAAATTAAACATTTACTCATAAAAAAGAGAGTGAGAAAAATAGTTTTAAGTTTTCAGTAAAATGTCAGTAGGACCAATGAAAATTTATGTATTTTTAAATGATCAAAATTTAATTATGGAATATAATCAAATTTTTTTATTAAATAAAATTAAACTTTTACTCATAAAAAAGAGAGGGAGAACAATAGTTTTAGGTTTTTATTAAAAACGTTAGTAGGACCAATGAAAATTTATGTATTTTTAAATGATTAAAATTTATTTACGGAATATAACTAAATTTTTTAATAAATAAAATTAAAAATTTACTCATAAAAAAGAGAAGGATAAAAACAGTTACAAGAAAAACGTTAGTCCAACTAACTTTTTACGTGTGTTATATGGCTTTTACCTTGCAACATAAAACGTCAGTTGGTCTGACGTTTTTGCTTAAAAACGTTACTCTAATTGACATTTTTTTGGTCTAAAGAGGTCATTCTAACTGGCATTTTTAAAGCAACCTGAGTTTAAGAAATAATTTGAAAAAAACTTCCTTTTGGGTATATTTTTGAAAACCCCCATGGGTTAGGGTAAAAGCTCATGAGTTAGTGTAAACACGTTGTTATCTTATCAATTTTTTTTTTTTGTTATGCGGTAAACAATATGTGATGACCCGTATAAAAAATAATTACTAACACGCTAATTTAGGTCATCAATTATGATTCTATATAACTAAGGGTTATTTTTAAAAATTTTAAATAAATAAGTGGACTTTAAATATGAATTTTTATATGAAAGCAAGTTAAATAATTATAATATAGCTCATATTTCGTGATCGTGATATAACATATGAGTAATACATTTGTTATGTATATAATATATGTCAGTATATATGTATAGATATACACAAAATATATATATATATATATATATATAACAATAGACATG
This sequence comes from Ilex paraguariensis, assembly GCA_963454935.2. Taxonomy (NCBI): domain Eukaryota; kingdom Viridiplantae; phylum Streptophyta; class Magnoliopsida; order Aquifoliales; family Aquifoliaceae; genus Ilex; species Ilex paraguariensis. The sequence goes on along the minus strand of CAUOFW020006769.1, from coordinate 220,420 downwards.
TGGTCTATTAGGAAAAAAAAAGAGAATGACAAAGAAATGGACAATTGTCCATGTGATGCAAGCTAGGGGACATAAGCATAATGACTTAAGCCAATTGACATGTGATTTATAGCCAAAAACTTTGGCTATAAATAGAAAGCACTTGGCCATTGGACCGAGGCAGCAAGAGAAGAGAGAGACAGAAATGGAATAGGAGAAAAAAAATTCATGATATTTTGGGGTCAAAAATTGAGCGGTGATTTTTCTTTAAAATTTAAGTATTTGATTCTTGGTATTTCGAATTTAATATCTATCAGAGTTATTGATGGATTTGAGGTAATATTAGTATACAACATGCTATTGTATTTTAAATCTCTTTACAAAGAGTATTATTTGATTATCTGAAATTTGTATTTCTATTGATTATTCTGATCGATACAAAATTTTGTCAATTTTTATCGGTTGACTTGTACATAGGGCTAAATACTCTGGGATTGATTAGTACATATGCAAAGTGTATTTGAGGCATAATTGATAAAATGTGATTATGACCATATGAGGTGCGATTGGGATTATAGCCCTGCAGGGTGTAATAATTTGATATGAGTATGAAATTTAAATGTCCAAGTGTTACTTGTCATGTACCAAGAAGAACCGATTATGAGGCTATGTTTGATAGCAGTTGAGTTATGTTGTTTATCCAATGTGATTTTTGATTTCGTTATCCATGATTTCGTTATCTATAATTCTTATCATTTGAATTATTAAGTATTTGATCATTTATATTTTTCTTATTGAGCATATTGTTTCCTGCAATATCGTATATTACCCCGCTTTTAATATTTTTTTCAGAATAATCTCATAGGGAATGACCAAAGTTTATATTTGAGGAATCGTAGATAGATTAGTCTTTATATAATTTTTAACTTTGTGGTTTTATTGTGGTGATATATAATTCTTAAAGGAAGGACCAGAGTTGAGGTACGAGAAAGTTCCAGATTTATAACTTTGTGAGTTTATTGGTGTGACATATAATTTGAATAGATTTGTTTATATATTGAGGAGATTATTTTTATTATTATTTAGAGATCAAAATTGTGATTATAAGTTTATTAAGGCAATTAAAGCCCTGACTTTATATTCTGATATTTATTTATGGTTTATTGTGATCAATTGATTTAATCAAGTAACGGATCCGAAAAATTGGAGTGTTACACAATATGAATATAACATGACCCTCCTACTCTAGGATTTTTTGAGTTGCTTTTACATTCTAGTTCTCGTTCTCGCTCTTACATCCGCTCCTATTCTATATGATCGAGTGCAGCCCCTATGCTGTTGGAGACTAACAGCACACAGTGCAATTTAATGAAATGGAACCGTTTTTTTGCTTGGACCCATAACTCATTCCTTCCATTCTCCTGTACGGCGTCGTCTGAGATTTCAATCCTCCACCAAAAAAAGGCCAAAAAGCATGTTGTTTTCCACTTCATATGGAAGAGGCGTATTGCTACTCTATTATTGTACCTGTTATATCATACTTGTTATATAAAAATTTATTGGACACAAACGAATTATTTCATAATAATATATATTTAAATAATGTTTATATTTATATATCTCCATAAACATATATAAATCTTAAAAATAATTTGAGGGTAAACCCGNTCTCATTTAACTCATCTCTCTCTCTCTCTCTCTCTCTCTCTCTCTCTCTCTCTCTCTCCTATAGACGTTTTAAACACACACTCACTCATCTCTTTCTCTCTCTCTCTCTCATACCTTATACATCTCGCATATAATTGTCTCTCTCCTATCTCTATCTCATATGTCTTTTAAATTGAACTTAACTCTAACGCTCATCTCTCATATAACTATCTCTCTCATCTCTTAAACACACACTCTGATATATCTCTGTTTATTATTTGAATGTGGATGAATTAAAAAAAAATTGTATGTTTTAGAGAATGGGAAAACATTTAAATATAATTTTCTTTTACAGGTTGTATACATTATTTAGGAAGTCGGTGGAATTTCAGATAGCAAATTTATTTATTTATTTTTACAGTATTTATGAACTTAGTTTTATTATATAGATGGTTGCAATTTGTATTTCATTTGTGATGAATTTTATTTATTAGTAGCATGTTTTGTTAGTATTTCTTTGTTTTTTCTTGAGGTATTTTATTACACGGGGTGCATTGCAAATTTGGTGATTGAGTTTATAATGATGTTGTGTTATTGGGTCAATTGGTGACAATGGTGATAAATTCATACGTTTTATAAATGAGCAAAATTTTATTTATTACTTAAAAATTAAAAATTTTATTAGGTTGCGTTAGTTTTTTTTTTTCTAAAGTATTTATATATGTAGTGTCATTTTGGAGAGTTCTTTTATATATTTTTGTGATAGTTCCATATATGAAGGATGTGCTCGACAATATATATCAAGTTATTTTAAAAGAACTGATAAGAATGTTTTTGGGCCATTTTCTTTATGAAGTTGGACAATTATTTGTAATTTTTTTATGTGTTATATAATGCCTTCAGGTAGTCCTCAAATACCTTACCAGTGTTAGCGGTTGACTCCTATCTCGCAACAAGGAATGCAACTATATGTACCCACAAACAAAATTGGAATTATGTCACTATTGAAAGCAATGCATGTGCATGCAACAACTCTACACCACGTCAAAACTAATTGGTCCATCTGTAACATAGTTTAGGGCATCAAGAAAGTATCACTAATGCTATAGAAATATAATTTAAAGAGTAATGTTATATAGACTTAAAAAGTATACTTGATAATCTCAATCATTGATTTCATTATGGGTCCCAGTATTTATTGGAACCAACTACCTATTCAATGGTTGAGATTATCAAATTTAATTTTTAAGTATAGTTTTTAAGTCAATCTAACATTACTCATAAATTAATAGTGAATTGCAATTTATGTTGGAAATTACTGACAATCCAATAACCATAATCATTAAATTCTCAAATTATATAATTTCTAATAGAATTTGTATTGCAATCATTATTTAGTTGAACTTTTCTATTTGGTTAATAATCAAATTTCGTAAGTTTTGGCATTTAATATAAGCCTTGTTTGTTTAGAGGCCCTTAGATTAATATCGAACGATTCACATAAAAGGTTTCCATCAGAGGATATGATGTATAGTTTTTATGACCGTGCTAATACCGATTATTTGGATTTTGGATTGTTTTTGCTACGGACAATGTTGAAAAAAAAACCTAACAATAAACTATTCGGTCATTATAAATGGTTATAATAGATATTCTTATCTAAGCTACAAACTTTTATAGCAAATCTATAAAAGCATACAACGTTCACCACCACAGTTCATGATAATGGTGAAAAGTTACAATTTATTTTGCCGAATTCCGAATGCTCTGCTAAAGGAAAGAGTTCATGTAAGTCATGGTTCATCACCGCCGTAACCGCCACCATATCCAGACCCGTAGCCAGAGCCACTACCGTAGCCGGAACCATTGCCCCTACCTCCACCTCCACCTCCACCACCTCCTCCACCACCACCTCCTCCTCCTTTACCACTTCCACTTCCATATCCGGAGCCACTACCACTTCCGTAGCCAGAACCAATTCCTGTCTCACTACCACCACCTCCACCACCACCTTTGCCACCACCACCTCCGCCACCTCCACCCNATCTCCTCCTCCTTTACCACTTCCACTTCCATATCCGGAGCCACTACCACTTCCGTAGCCAGAACCACTTCCTGTCCCACTACCACCACCTCCACCACCACCTTTGCCACCACCACCTCCGCCACCTCCACCCTTTCCTATCCCTCCTCCAGACCCGTACCCTGAGCCACTGCCAGACCCATATCCGGAACCATACCCACCAGCAGAACCGCCACCACCACCTCCACCTTCTCCTCCTCCTCCACCACCACCACTACCATATCCTTCTTTTGAACCACCATATCCCGAGCCATATCCTGAACCCGAACCATACCCTGAACCTGAACCAGGTCCAGAACCACCTCCTCCACCTCCTCCTTCTCCTCCTCCTCCTCCACCACCACCTCCTCTACCAAAGACCTCTTTTGATGATCTTGCGGCAAATGCAAGCTCCACAAAGAGCATAACCAAGAAAGCAACAGCTAGCACCTTGGAACTAGCCATCTTCAAGCTTCCAAACTTCAAATGGCTAGACTCTCTCTCCCCTGTTATGTATATATAAATGACTTTAGTATGTGTTTAACACCAATTCTATGTGACTTGTGAGGAATGGGATTAAGGGAAGGTTCCTATATATAGGCATGGTAAAGCTCAACTTTTTCAAAGTTGCATAGCTTTCTAGTAGCTTCTTCACATAGGATGATGTGTAGAAAATATGAACGTAGATATCGATAGTGGTGTTGGTGGGAGGCGGTGGCCCTATCATGGCTGTGGTGGTGGCCTGCGTGACTTCATGCAACTTATCTGTCCTCCCACTTTTGACTTGAGGCTCTGAAAAGCAAAATGAAATGAGAACAATGAGATGCTTATCACTAAATCACTTTGCCCAACTATTTACATTTGACCACCTATTGAGTGCATAAATTTTATATGCACTCAAAACTGCACNCCTCCCACTTTTGACTTGAGGCTCTGAAAAGCAAAATGAAATGAGAACAATGAGATGCTTATCACTAAATCACTTTGCCCAACTATTCACATTTGACCACCTATTGAGTGCATAAATTTTATATGCACTCAAAACTGCATGGGCATTTATCACTAGTCAATTATAGAAATAAAATAAGCAGCTCCTCTTTGTTTCCACATAAAGTTGTGGCATGTGTAGTGATCTAACAAAAGCATTTTTAATACGCCGTCTCCGCTACGTTTCGGGGTGTGTGTTAAGTGTGTGTCTATATATATATATATATATATATATATATATATATAACAAATACNGCAGCTCCTCTTTGTTTCCACATAAAGTTGTGGCATGTGTAGTGATCTAACAAAAGCTTTTTTAATACGCCGTCTCCGCTGCGTTTCGGGGTGTGTGTTAAGTGTGTGTCTATATATATATATATAACAAATACTATTTTAGGAAATTTTTTAAAACTTAGAAGAAGTAACCATATTGTTACAATGTTCACAAATATTATAGCTAAGGACCTTGAGCCCTAAAATGCAAAGAGTAATATAAACAGAACTTATTTTATTGCTAACATTGAATTGATTGCAAATCTCAATATTTAATAGGCCGGATCTACTATTAGTTCAACAACAACAATTAATAAGATCAATACATTAGGTCAAATAATGTTATTGACATGCAGATAGTGGGCGATTGAAATACCGCTTAACCTAAACAGTCGTTGTTGTCTATCAATAAACATGGCATGGTTTGAGCTCAATTGCATGAAAATTTTGTACTCATTTTGTGGATGGAAACATTTTCCTTTTCATCCTATGCCTTCCTAATAAATCCTTTTTCTTTTTAATATTGTGTATACATAGACAGATGTCAAATTGTAAAAATAGAAAAAAAGGAATAGAAAACACGTGTGCCCTATCATGGTCATTTGTGCTACAGATTTTGACATGTTAGTTTTGGAAAAACCTTAAAAATTCAAGGCCACAACCACGCACTAACTCAGTAACCCAAATTCCCTATCAAAATCTCAGGACTTTAGTGGGGTTTGTCTTCTTTGCTTCATATATATTTATTCTTGGAATGACAATTGGCATTCACTTTCTCTACTTTGCTTAGGTGGCCATGTGCAACACAATGGTCTCATCACAACGACCTGAAAATATTCAATGTAATGGTGACCCGCATTATCATTACCATATAGTATCACAGTTGAATAAATGAATAATAAGTGGACAAGTGAATATTACACAATTTAATACCTATCCTTTCATGCAATGAGCTTTTACCCAACCCATGGGGCTTTTCAAAAATATATCCAAAATATTATAGTTTTCAAATTATTTCTCAAACTCATAAAGTTTTGAAAATGTTATTCAAACTGATGTTTTTAGATAACAATACATCAGTTAAAATAACATTTTTCTGTAAAAACGTTGTTCGAACAAATTTCTTTAAAATTTTTTTTTTTAAAAGTCAAATAAAACGTTGGTTGAACCAACATTTTTATTGTTGCTATCTGGCTGGCCCCTTTCTCTTTCCCTTCTGCCTTCCTTTCTCCAAATTACCTCATTTGAAATTTGAAATCATAGAATCCATTCCACCACGAGCAACACCACCACCAAGGCCACAGCCCCACCACCACCACCAACCGAAACCACCACCATCACTATTACACAAGCCCAGCACCACCAACATCGGAAACCCACAGCCCCTGCACCACCACCATCGGAAACCCCTATCCCCAACACCCCCAAACCCCCATACCCAGCACCACCACCATCCGAAATCACCCAGACCCACAACCACCACCATCCCAGCCTAATCCTAGCCCAGTCGGTGATTTCTTCAACTAGGTATGAGTTTTTTTTTCTTCTTGAAGTCCATTGAACAAAATGTGCTACATCTAATGTATTGCTATTCAATACTTTATTATTTAGATAGTTTTTTTGTTACAAGTGCATTGTGTTTAATGTAATTAACATCTTAGAAAAATGCACACAATCATTAGCATTGCATTAGTACAATATGGTGATGACTTCAGTATGGAATTGTCGTGTTACTTTCATAACTTTTTCACCTTATGGTGAAAAGGAGATTTGTTGTTTGTTGTCATTGCATTGAAAAATCAGAAGAGTTGAAATGCAAAAAAAGATAAAAAAAAAAAAAAAAGAGGATGGAAGAGGAGAGAGGCAAGGAGGAGGGGGAATGGTTGCTTTGAAATAGTGGCGGAACCACTCAAATCCTTTTGCAATTTGCTTTTGATTCTTTGAAAGTGCAATTTCTTTTAGCAAAAATCAGATGTATGTCAAGAGTCATCTAGTACCTCGTTATCATCTGTCATAAAGTTTACATTTGACATCACCATCCTCAATTGAGAGAGGCATCAAGCTGTGTGCTGTCGGTTTAATTCTAATTCCTGGGTGTTTTGGGTGATTATTGTATGTATGTGTCTGTATGTTCTGATGGGGTTCTGTGGGTAATGCCAAATATGTGTATGATATGCGGATGTGCTTAGGTGGGCGACTGTTGGTGATGGATTGAGTCTTGCTTTGATAGTTGGCAAAATAGAGTTTGGGTTTGATTTTTGCGTGTGTAACGGTAGTGGGTGTGGCTAAGAGTTTATTTTTTGTATTTGTAAAGGCAGGTGTGAGTAGGGGAAAGGGTGTTCGGCAGTGGAAGATGGAGTTCAAAGGGAGCAAGGGTGGTCGGCTGTATGATCTTTCTCTCTCTTTGCATATATAAATTGTCTGAGATGCAATAATGGGGAATACTAGTGAATTAAGTGAAGTTTTAGATAATGCAAGAGTCAAAGGGTGCCCTTGGGGAGTGCTATCTCCTTTATTTTTTAGACAATGAAGATTTTTTGGAACTAATCCTCATTATTTTGCAAAGACTCCATATATCTAACTTTTCAGACTTCATAGTAGTAGAAATTTTATACAATGAACTTGAATTGTCATTATCGACATAAGTTGATCAATGACTAACTAAGTTGCTAAATTACATCTATAAGTTCAAAGAGGAAAATTGATTGATCATGGTGAAGTAAACTTATTTTCCTTTGTTATAAGAAATTCAGATTGGATTTTTGAAGCAAAGAAGAGTGTAGTTTTGCCGGCCAAAATGGTGGTGTTTTAGGGAAAAAAATATTTTGAAATCTCAGATAAGTTTTATATTACTTCAATGTTGTAGTTTAGAATTATTTATGTTGTTCATTGCTTCAACTTCTACATCATTCATATGTATATTTTTTTTCTATTTTCTTAGAGAATTATGGGATTCAAGCAACTTGCTCCAGTTGCTTCTCCTCTACATGTTGAAGACTTATTGTTACTACTCTTACCAATAGACTTCCATGGAGGAATAGATTAATCTTTTTCAACTAGTTGAAGCATATATGATCTAGCAGGTGCAGTACCACCTTGCTAATAGCTGTCTAGTACATTCGAAGAATATATATTTTCTTGTTATTTAAAGGCTAAAGTATAGTGTTATTTAAAGGTGCAGTGCCACCATCCCACCCCTTTAGCAAGGTCTAAGTTTTCCTTTCATTCTACGATAGTAGTTTTAAGATGACCTAAACCTCTGCTCACGATGTAAAACGTTAATTGAACCAACATTTCTATAAATTGTTTAAGATTTCGTATATGATTAAAGTTCTATAAAATTTCCATAAATGTCTGAGCAACACAATTTTCCAACACCATTTTGCTCTCTCAATCTCAGTAATGACATTATTGTTATGTCTCTTATTCAGCAAGCACTACCAATGTCACTGTTTGTATCAAAGTTCATGGTATTGGTTTGATCTACCAGTTTGTTTGTGTGCTTGCTCGACACTTCCAACCTTAAGGTTTTCATATTTTATCAATTCTTGTATGTCACATGCGTTAAATTGCATGGGACTTTTATTAAATATGGATCTATTCTTCCTCAAGTATTAATCTTTTCTATCTATTTTCAGGTTCTTGTGAATTCAGAAAGTATTCCACAATGGAAACTAATTGAAATGGCGAGAAAACAAGTAACTGTTTTGCCATATTGGGGTGGACGAATGAAATATGGATCGGAGGGTTTTTCAAACAATTTTTCTCCCAAAGGTGGAATTGTTATTAATAGTGGCACACAATTGTAGGAGTTGTTGAGTAAAATTTACACCGTATTGGGGTTAGACAGGGCGCATAACTAGTTGAAGTTGACATATAGATATCCTTTTACACTTGGAACAGAACCAAACATGAAGGCATATATCGGTCTAAAAATTGTGAACGATGAACTTGTGACTTTTTTTATTAATGTGGTACTTGACAACTCCAGCATTGCTAGTGTTGCTTTGTACGTGGAGACAAAAAAAACATTAATGCTAGCATAGACAGTAGTCAAACCAAAGAGTGCATAACCACTATTGTCATGTCTTACACTAAGTTGCTTAGATGGGAGATGGGTACCTTGACATTTCCAACTTTCGGGGTGACGAGTGAATGTTCAACTCCCGTAAGGATGCAGGTAATGGATGGGTCTGGGCAGTACTCGTACACCCAATAAAGAACTGGCTCTGCAACATACAGTGGGTACTCAAACAATAATTCACTGAATGAGAATTTTCAAATGGGTGAGGCGGGAATTAAGTTTGGTGAATAGGATATTGTCCATCAACCAATAATGCAACAAAGCCCAATCCGAAAATGTGTGCAAATGATCGTATAGATAACTCCGATGATGAAGAAGAAGAGTTTGAGAAAATAATGATTACTAAGCTAGATGACAAAGATGAGAATGGTGAAGACATTGAGGGTGGCCCATCAGCTGTTCAAATGCATAAGTCTTACTCCACCTCCTTTCACAACCATTGAATTTGGTTAGCATTCTGAAGTAAATAGCTTTTTATCGTCTTATGAAATGAATTTGTGGGATCCGCTGAAGATGAAGTTGGCAAAGGGCATGGTTTTTCAAGATAAAGCTTCATTGATTAAGGCAGTTAAATGGTATTCAATCAAGCCGAATTAGGATTATGTCATGGTCATGACGAATACAACGGTGTGGACTATACAATGCACCATGTATATGCAACCTTAATGTATGTGGAGACTACGTGCTTGTTTGAGGAAAACACTCAAAATATTTCAAATCACAAAATATAATGGACCTCATACCTATTTTTACCCTTGAATGAGTCGTGACCATCGATAGTTAGACTTTGACTTCATATGTCATAACATACTCGGACTGGTTGGGGATAAACCACAAATAAAAATGTCAACAATTCAGAAGAATATAAAGGAGAAGTTTAAGTATGACATTTTTTACAAGAAAGCATGGATTGCGAGGAACAAGGTCATTGCTAAGATTTTTGGTGATTGGAACTTGTTGTATGACATGTTGCCTAAATTTTTGGGTGCCATCAAGAAGTATAACCTTGGCTCGACTGTGAAATGGCGGTACAACTATGAATCTCCTTAATACAATCTTTTTTTTACAAGTATTTTGGCCATTCAAGACCAGCATTAAAGGGTTTAAATATTGTCGACCTATTGTCAGTGACTTAGTAATGATGGGACATTTATGCATGAAAAGTACAAGAAAAAGCTGTTAGTGGTGACTAATTTTGATGCTAATAAACAGTTGTTTCTCATTGTATTTATTATTGTGGAAGAGGATAATCAATCAAGTTGGGTTTTTTTCTTATATTACCTTTGGCGGATAGTTCTTAGTTCGCAGGGATCCTTTCTACTGTGAACATGGAAGATTCTGGTGGCATCCACCACATGCTTATCATCGCTTTTGTCTTTGGTATGTTCGTAGTAATTTTAATACACTGGTTAAGGATGGTAATTTGTAGGATCTTATGTGAAGGGCTGGCCAGACAACACAAGTTTGAAAGTTAGATGAGTTGATGACCCAGATAAACAATGTCAAAGAGGAAGCAACTAAGTACTTGAATAATATATCATTGGAGAAGTGGACATTAGCTCATGATGGTGGACGACAATATGACATAATGACAACCAACATTTTTGAGGTTTTTAATAATATTCTCCAAGGTGCTAGATGTTTGTCCATAACTGCTTGTGTGCAATCGATATTTTATCGAGTCATTAAGTATTATTTTGAACATCGAGATAATGTGGCCAAATAAAAAGAAAATGGGTTAAAGTTTCCTAAGCGTGTTGTGGAATGAGTACAACATGCACAGCAAATGAGTCGTGTCCACAAAGTGATGTCATGTCATAGGAAGCGTGGTCTTACTGAAATGGTGACTGGCGGTGGTCAGAAGCAGGTTGTGTGTCTTGAAGATCGTTCATGCACATGCAAAATATGGGCAATTTACAGGATTTCTTCCTCTCATGTATTGGTTGTATGCTCTCATTTTCAATTACATTTTCAATCGTACATAGATCTCATATACAGCATCGACACTTTGGCAAGAATTTGGGAGCCCGAAATGTATCCTCCTGAGCATGAACATTATTGGGATAATCCTCTGCATCCCAAATTACTCCCTAATCTTAACCAACATCGAGACGTGGTTGGTCGGCCATGGACGATGATGCGCATACAAAATGAGATGAACTTCCCGCCAGAGGGTTGTAATCAGATATATTATGGTCTATGCGGTGAATTGGTTCATAATCATCAGAAGTGTTCATCCATAAACACACGAGCTCCATCATCCCTTCACTAGATAGTCTCAAGTTATTTGTTAAGTTGTCCTCTATGTTACTCAAGTGTGTATTAAACCTTACGATGTGGTTATATTGTAATGAATTCGTACGAACATGGTCTTGTAAGTACATGTTTGTTGAAATGATATAACTATGCTATGTTGAAAGTTGGAAATGTTACATTTATCAATATAAAATTGTGGATGTCAGCTATAATAATTCATAATTGTATTTTGGTTTTTGCAGATTAATTTAGTTCTGGCTATAGACACTGATGGTAGGCAATTAGTACATCCTAGTCCACATGACTACTCTATTCTTTCTTTACAGGTAGAGTATCGATCAGAGTACATATGGCAGATCCCTCTTTATTACACTACAGGCCCAATGAGCGCATCGTACAACAATTACATGTGACGAATAAGCGCGTTCTTCGTCATTTGGTTACTGTTGATTTTTATGGGGCGCACAAAATTGCGTCCAAGTGATTGGACTAGGGTCGCATCACAACACTAGTTGAGAAAAGGTATTTTAAGATGCACACATTCCATCTTCTTGTAGGTGAGGCCACCATCACCCTCCAGGATGTCACAATGCATATATGCCTACAGATCGATGGTATGAAAGTGTCTAGGAGGGATAATTATCTTGATGGCACGACATGGCCAGCATTATGCTAGGAATTACTTGGGTTTACCCCTGCCCCGGGGGTTATAGACGGGTCGTTCGTTAGGCTTACTGCACTGCGCAATCATTTGGATAGTGGTGTCCCTGTAGATGATGACGATGCTTTCATAGTGTGTTATGCCAGAATATACATCATGCTATTGACCAATTCATATATGTTCATAGACAAGCCATCTAGCAAGGTGAAGCTGATGTACCTTTCATTGATTGTTGATCTTACCACTGCTGGTCAATATAGTTGGGGCAGCACAGCATTGACATGATTATATTGTGAGATGTGTGTCGTTACTAGACGTGATGCTAAGGATATCGACAGCTTACTTGTTCTAGTGCAGGTATAATTCAGACATCTGTTTCATGTTCATATTATTGTTGTTTTAAGTTTAATGTAATGTCTAACATACATGTCCTATTACAACTTGTTTCATATATTTATACAGTTGTGGGCATGAGAGCGTTTAGCAACATTCGGCCCCAGAGATTACTACCACGTGGTTCATTACCTCATACAGTACAGGATAGAGTAGATGCACATGTGGAGAACGGCCCAGCAGATAGTCTTGCATCTATGCCAGCACATGATCCTACACCACATGTCGTGGCACATGATGACCTGCCTGCAAGGTCTCGTGGGTGTAGGTAAGACAATATTTCAGTTGTATGGTTCATTATTCATTACTAGTACGTACTGCCAACTAATATCATATATAACTCTATTTTTTTGCTATGTAGTTGGGATGTTGCATTTTTCGAGTAACACACGTCTACCCATGTTCTGAGACATTATAGAGACCAGCTTGATCAGATGCGTGATGAGCAAGTATACCAATAATTAGACATACATTTGGTAGTTATTTGTGTTGTTGACGGGTTATTGGATGTTTACACTGAGTTGGTGGATGAGTTGATTAGTGGAAGTTTGTGGCATTTTTTGGGTTTTTATTAGTGTATGTAGGAAATATAATATGCAACAAGTTTTGAAAATTTTTTGGGGTCATTCTTATAAGGGAAACTTTGTCAAATTTTTTTATTTTTGTCAAAATCTAACAATACTCATCATTCTTATACTGCAGATGATATAACAGTCTTTCACTGTGGATGTGCTAGCAAGTCTACTAGATTATTGCTTGAGGGTCAGGACTTATGGATTACACTAGCACTGCTAATTTGTTTTGATGTGGTGGAGTGGCATTTTTCTGACTGTGTTCTCAGACAGTTTAGATGCTGGCAGACCTGGTTATGAATGGATGACCGCACATCAGTGCTACATCACCATGTGGGAGCAGCGGCGAGATTCTATTGTTCATGGCGAGCCTACCCTCGACAAGATAGATGACAATGATCCATACATAGAGTGGTATCAACGCATTACTCGTCTACTTATCGGACCGCCCATTCCGCAACCTAATTTCGGTTGAAGTATCATCGAGCTATTGGTATGTGGATATAGTTTGTATTTATCTAGCATTGTGTGTTACAAAACGTTTACACTGTATGTTACAAAAATTAGGTAATCTTGTGGTAAATCATTAATTTTTGGTATTGTAGGAACAAACCCTGACATATGTATACCACACAGTACGTGATACTGTTAGGGGTGAGCTTGATTTGTAGTCTTGTTTAGCGGCCATCAACTGGATTGGGAATCTCAGCTATAGGTGTTTGTCATCGATTTCTGAGCATCGAAGACTTGTGCAACCACTGGCAGACATTTATCAGGCAGTAGTTATAGCACCAACGCATGCACGTTAGCATGGTGTACACATTCCACGACATCCAGCTGCTCGCGCACATGGGCCTACATCCTCATCAGTCTTGGATACTGTTTCGACATCAATACAGGAAGGACCATCGACTGCATATGTTCCCTAGACCGATGTAGCATGTCCACCTACACCATATGTTCTAGTTGTTGATTACTGTAATCCAGCACCTGTCGTTGACCATATCGCTACACCTCCCATTGACCATCCTACACAGACACCTACATCATGTGATCCACCACTGACCTCACTACATATTGATATATCGTCGTCTCAATTCACACCTTCACTAGAGCGAATGGGTATAGGAGTTATGTCACATGTACTAAACCAGACAACTACATCACTTCTCAATGTGGCTTGTATACCATATATTGTTCCACTGTTCCCCAGACGACCTACTTCTATTCTATAAGAGGACTGTTCCGATGATGCTGAGGTTCCTGTTAAGGGAGTGACATAGGAGCCATCACTGTCACACAGAGATCGAGGCAGAGGTGGGCATAGAGTCTTTCGTCTTAGCCACCATGCACATGATCCAATAGATGGTGGAGTCACTCAAGATATACCAGCTCCTCCTGATGGACAGCAGCCCAAGTGATAGAGGTGACCACCACCTTGTGGGACGTAGTTGGTTTTTTTTGTCTATGTTGTATATAATTTGTGTCCATTAGTGTTGAATATAAAAACTTTTTGGGTTCATAGTTTGATATAGTGTACTTTGATTGTTGTCTTTCAAACTTGTTATCTCTAAGCAACATTTCTTGAAGAACATATCATAATTTATTGAAATTCAGATGAAAAATATTAACTGGAGTAGTACACCATATTTTATAGAAATATAATAAACAAACATACTTGTAAACATAAGTACGACGAACGAAGTGTAAATGTTACAACATAGGAGTTGCATAACACTTCTTTATGGGTCTTCATCTTCGTCAGACATCTCCACATCAGAAATACATCCAACTTTTTCACTCAATTGGAAGCTTAAAAGTGCTTCTTGTATCCTCTCGTCTGTAGAATAGTCGATTGTAATACGACGTAGGTTATATCAATTGCAACAGATTGTCATTCAATTGTTCTCATGTCGAATGCGAAACAATGCTCTCTCTAATTCTTGAGGAGTGGTAATAGGCATACCAATAGCAACTTGTCGAGGCCTTCTTATGTTGCAAGAACGTAAATCTAAGCTTAGATTTTCTCTTTCTGTCATCATTGTGTTTCTAGTGCTTAGTGAATAGCGTAAGCGAGGATTCATTAGGTAAAAGAACTCATCCTCTAAAACCCAATAATAACCCAGAGTTTCAAACACCATTCTCGAACTATAATTAATGGTTAGAGATGAATTATGTACATTGAACATTGCACATGAGTTCAAACTTATAGACAAATTATGTATGTGAGTATGCCAATCTACAACCTCAATGAATAACATTAAAGCATTGTGTAGTCACAATGCCTGACATTGAACTAGTGTGTAATTACAATGACTGATATTGAACCAATGTGTAGTCACAACGAATGACAATGATGCAATTGTCAAGTTATACATGTTTCTTATTTAGCAACACACGTTAATGAAGACCATGCATTGCACTTCAATGCACTAGTGTTTAGTCACAATCAACATCCTGTGACTACACACTAGTTTAATGCCAAAAACCCTTGACAATATTGAATGCATCACGAACGTGAATCACTAGGAATCAGAGTGAATCAAGGTCTATTAACTTCAATCTAGTCGACGTCTCAGTGTGTAGTCACAGTGACTATGTACCAATGTGTGGTTAGGCTGATAGACAATAATGTGTAGTCTGACTACACTCTTTTTTCAATGTTTGACCATCAACTCAAATATAAATGTGACAACACACTACTGCAATGCTGACATTTGTGCTTATACGACAAAATAAGTGACTACACACTGATGCATTTAAGAGAATGAAACCACTATAAAAACATAATACGGGGTGATTCATTTCACATGTATTTCACAATATATCTACATCAAGACCACGAGCAAGTGTAACAGCCATAGCCATGAACCAGTTTGGTTATTACAAGAGCGAGATGATGATTATAAAAGTTAGAGGTTTTCTAGTCCAAAAGAGTATTATGTTGGACTCCAACTAGAGTGGGCTTTTCGTGCTAATGAATACTCATTATGCACAAATCTGAGAGAACTTGGTATACCGGTGCCACATAGACTTTTACTTACCATTCTGCGAAGGAATAGAGTGAACTATGAAGCAGCAATTAAACATGTACAATAGGAGAATAATAGGATGATGTTATGTAAGTGCCGATATTATATGTTTCAAATAGCAACTGACATGGTGGCAACTGCATTTGGCAGGGAGTTGACAGCTACTAAGTAATCTAATGTATTGTCTAATGAACAATACCTATCAGATGAGTATATGTCTAATGAAAATTAACAAATGTAATAAGTGTCTAACTTATTAAGCATAACGTTTATGTCTACGTCCTATTTACTTTATTCAATATCATGGCTTTATCAATCTATTTAGTGTATTGTCATATCTCAACTTTTTCATTGTCACATCCTGTCATTGTCAAATCAGTTCCAAACTTTGCAGTGTGATGTCCTATTTACTTTAATCAATATTGTGGATTTATCAGTCTATTCAGTGTGTTATCATATCCCAACTTTTTCATTGTCAAATAAGTTTTGAACTTTGCAGTGTGATGTCCTTTCACTATAATTTTAAATTGTCAAACCGAGCAAATATATAATAGCATTCACAATTGTGTAAATGCACCACCACCAAACAAGATGTATAGGTGCACATCACATACACAATATAACCAAACTAGTGAAGGTTCTTCTTCACGCAATGACCAAAATAGTTCATCTTCGATTAACAAACATGAACGCTCAACTGACAGATCAACATCGCTGAATAAAGTTCATTCTATTGAATCATATACTGATTCTAGTGGTATGGAAGAAAACGTGCCTTTCGCAATGAGCTCATCGACCTTTGTCACTCATTCGGTCAAGCTGAATATGTAATTGTTAGGCCTGCAACTGATTATCCACCTCCAGGTGCTCATATCGAACCCACACTAAAATGGCAACCGTTATATGACAAACGTTGTGATTTTGAAGTATTTTGTCATTGGCATGGACTTGCGGTACCAAAGAAATGTTCAGCTGATATTTACAATTCACAGGATTCAAAGAATCATGAAGATGTCATATCAAGGCTTGAACACGAAAATGATCAAATACAGCGTCATCTTAATCGTTTCCATGAAATCGACTATGCAAAAACAGAACATTTTGATCCTGAATATGCCAAAATTTAAATTTAAGAGGATTTGTTACTTGTTTTCTATCCTGAACTTTCTAATATCTCTTATTTGGATGATGATGTGTCTGACACTTTTATCTCATCATGTTTATATGTACTCGACAATCCTTTATGTTGTTTTGAATATCAACCACGTTATTGACAGCCTTTTTTACCCCATCAGATTCACTGTAAAGTTTTATGAAATAAATACTCAATTTGTTGGTTCTTAATAGATTATACTTTAACACCACTTAATAAACATTATTGTCGACATGATCAATTATAACAAACGTATACATAAAATTAATTATATGTATACATTTTCAATTTTTTAATTTTGATATGATCAAAATTTATTTACTGAATATAATTAAATTTTAAATAAATAAAATTAAACATTTACTCATAAAAAATATAGGGAGAAAAACAATTGAGTTTTTCAGTAAAACATCAATAGGGCCAACGGAAATTTATGTATTTTTAAATGATCAAAATTTATTTAATTAATATAACTAAATTTTTTAATAAATAAAATTAAACATTTACTCATAAAAAAGAGATGGTGAAAAACAGTTTTAGGTTTTCAATAAAACAGCAGTACGACCTACGAAAATTTATGTATTTTTAAATGATCAAAAATTTATTTACGGAATATAATTAAATTTTTTAATAAATAAAATTAAAATTTTTCTCATAAAAAATAAAGGGAGAAAAATAGTTTTAGGTTTTCTGTAAAAACATCAATGAGACCAAAGAAAATTTATGTATTTTTAAATGGTCAAAATTTATTTATTAAATATAACTAAATTTTTTAATACATAAAATTAAATATTTACTCATAAAAAAGAGAGGGATGAAAATAGTTATAGGAAAAACATCAGTTGGACAGACATTTTTAGAAGGCGTTAATTAAACTGACGTTTCCACTAAAAGACGTCAGTCCAACTAACCTTTTTAGGTGTATTATATGACTTTTACCTTGCAACATAAAATGTCAGTTGGTCTAACATTTTTGCCTAAAAACGTTACTCCAACTGATATCTTTTAGTCTATAGATGTCATTTTAACTGACATTTTTAAAACAACTTGGGTTTAGGAAATACTTTGAAAAGAACACTCTTTTGAATATATTTTTGAAAAATCCCATGGGCTAAGGTAAAAGCTCATGGGTTGGGATAAACACAGTGTTATCTTCTTCTTTTTTCTTGGTTATGGTTTAAAAAATATGAATATAACATGACCCTCCTACTCTAGGATTTTTTGAGTTTCTTTTACTTCCCGTTCTCGTTCTCGCTCTCGCTCTCGCATCCACTCCTATTCTATATGATGAGGCACAACTACTATGTTGTTGGAGACACTGCACACAGTACAATTTAATGAAACAGTACCCTTTTTTTTGCTTGGACCCACAACTCATTCCTCCCATTCTCCTGCATGACGTCGTCTAAGATTTCGATCCTTCACCAGCAAAAGGCTAAAAAACATGTTGTTTCCCACTTCTTATGGAAGAGGCGTATTGCTACTCTATTGTTGTATATGTTATATCATACTTGTTATATAAAAATTTAGTGGACACAAATGAATTATTTCGCAATAATATATATTTAAATAATGTTTATATTTATATATCTCAATAAACATATATAAATCTTAAAAATAATTTGAGGATAAACCCGTGCCTACCTTAACCCCTTACTAAAAACAACACGCATGAGCAGATTTGGTAAATGGCTAAGGTGGGCACGAGTCCAGCCTAGATTTTTTTTAATTTTTTTATATAAATTAGGATATATAAATATAAAAAAATATTTAAATATATTTTGTGATGCTTGCCCTATTATTTTTATTTTTGATTGTATTTTATGAGAATATGAGTTATGATTGGTTTTGATCAATTTTATAGTTTTAAAACTTTGTTCAATTGACACTTTGATTATTTTTTTGATTTTATACTGTTCATTTAAATCTGATATTATGTTAAATTACTAAAATTAATTTTTTTTACCACTTGTCATCTTTATATATCTATGTCTTATTATTTTTATTTTTTCATACTTACATGTTGTTGTTAAATAAATTAAAAACAAATATCATGAGAATCCAATTGCATAACAGAATGGATATCAATAGATATTTGATAACTCAAATATATATAGATAAATATATATTATTGTAAAATAATTCATTTGTGTTCAATAATTTTTTATGTAACAAGTATAATGCAATAGATACAATAATAAATACAAAAAATAATAGGGTGATAAAAAAACAATAGATGCAATAATAGAGGAACAACTGGCCTCTTGCATAAGTGAAAACATGTTTTGTTGGTGAAGGATTGAAATCTCAAACGACACCGTGCAAGAAAATAGGAGAAATGAGTTATGGGTCCAAGGAAAAAAGAGGTACTGTTTCATTAAACCGCACCGTGTGCGGTTAGTTTCTAACAACAGAGGAGTTGCGCCATTATATGACCTAGTTTCAAATCTCTTAATCAATTTTAAACACTAATTTAAATTTGAATTAAAAAAATCACAAAAATCATCTCCAATATTTTATTTAAATTTATACCAAATTAAAAAAAATATTAAATCTTGACCCAAATCTAAACATACTCAAATTCCTTGCCCAATGTTAGCGGTAGAATCCTATCTTGCAACAAGGAATGCAACTATATGGACCCACAGACAAAATTGGAATTATGTCGCTATTGAAAGCAATGCTTAGAAGGATGTGCATGCAACAATTCTACACCATGTCAAAACTCATTGGTCCATCCTTAACATAATTCAGGGCGTCAGGAAATTATTACTCATGCTATCGAGATATTATTTAGGGATTTAATGCATTATAATCAATAAATTGATAGTAAATTGCATTTCATGTTGTGAACCACTAACAATCCTATAACCATAATCATTAAATTCTCAAATCATATAATTTTCTAATAGAATTTGTATTACAATCAATATGTAGTTGAACTTTCCCATATGGCTAATAATCAAATTTCATAAGTTTTGACATTTAATATAAGCCTTCTTTGTTTAGAGGCCCTTAGATTAATCTTGAACGATTCACATAAAAGGTTTCCATCAAAGGATATGGTGTATAGTTTTCATGATCATGCTAATATCGACTATTTGGATTTTAGATTGTTTTTGTGATGGACAATTTTGAAAAAAAATCTAACAATAAATTATTCAGTCATCATAAATGGATATAATAGATATTCTTATCTAAGCTACAAACTTTTATTGCAAATCTATAAAAGCATGCAACGTTCACCACAAAGTAAGGTGGTGTAATAGGGTATTTGTCGTACTCCTCGTCTTGAGGTTGAGAGTTCAAGTGTTTGAGTTTCCATTAAAATTTGGTAGTTGACCGCTATACTAGCGTAACTAAATTTGGTCCTAAGAGGTATTCTAGATGCGATCAAAGACTTTATAATCCCACCGATAAAGACCTATTGGATGGTCGCCTTCTATACCCTCACCCTTTTTTTAACGAGGAAAAAAAAAAAAAANTAATACATTTTGATCAATAAATTAATAGTCAATTACAATTTATGTTAGAGCAATGCTAATAAACCCAAATAAAATTTAAAAAATTACAACTCAAATGCATATCATTTATTAGATGAGTGGATTCATCAATTTTTTCGGTGGGACCTGCTCATCCCAAACCCGTTTAAGGGATAATATGCATTGAGTTTTAACTTTTGGGTATCATTTAGATTATGTATCATTTTCCTTTATGTTAATACCCACGGACAATTCATTTATCACAATCATTAAATTTTCAAATTATATAATTTTCTAATGGAATTTGTATTGCAATCAATATGTAGTTAAACTTTCCTATTTGGTTAATAATCAAATATCATAAGTTTTGACATTTAAAAAGTTTTCATGAAAAGATGTGGTGTATAATTTTTATGTTCGCGCTAATACCGATTATTTGGATTTTGGATTGTTTTTGCTATGGACTATGTTGAAAAAAGATCTAACAATACGTTATTCAGTCATCATAAATGGATACTCTTATCTAAGCTAGAAACTTTTATTGCAAATCTATAAAAGCATGCAACGTTCACCACCACAGTACATGAATATGGTGAAAGGTTACAATTTATTTTGCCGAATACCGAATGCTCTGCTAAAGGAAAGAGTTCATGTAAGTCATGGTTCATCACCGCCGTAACCGCCACCATATCCAGACCCGTAGCCAGAGCCACTACCGTAGCCGGAACCATTGCCCCTACCTCCACCTCCACCTCCACCTCCTCCTCCACCACCACCTCCTCCTCCTTTACCACTTCCACTTCCATATCCGGAGCCACTACCACTTCCGTAGCCAGAACCACTTCCTGTCTCACTACCACCACCTCCACCACCACCTTTGCCACCACCACCTCCGCCACCTCCACCCTTTCCTATCCCTCCTCCAAACCCATACCCTGAGCCACCGCCAGACCCATATCCGGAACCATACCCACCAGCAGAACCACCACCTCCACCTTCTCCTCCTCCTCCACCGCCACCAATACCATATCCTTCTTTTGAACCACCATATCCTGAACCCGAACCATACCCTGAGCCTGAACCAGGTCCATAACCACCACCTCCTCCTCCTCCTTCTCCTCCTCCTCCTCCTCTACCACCTCCACTACCAAAGACCTCTTTTAAGGATCTTGCGGCAAAGGCAAGCTCCACAAAGAGCAAAACCAAGAATGCAACAGCTAGCCCCTTGGAACTAGCCATCTTCAAGCTTCCAAACTTCAAATGGCTAGACTCTCTCTCTCCCCTCTTATGTATATTTAAACGACTTTAGTATGTATTTAACACCAATTCTATGTGACATGTGAGGAATGGGATTAAGGGAAGGTTCCTATATGTAGGCATGGTAAAGCTCAACTTTTTCAAAGTTGTATGGCTTTCTAGTAGCTTCTTCACTTAGGATAATGTGTAGAAAATATGAACGTAGATATCGATAGTGGTGTTGGTGGGTGGCGGTGGCGCTATCATGGATGTGGTGGTGGCCTGCGTAACTTCATGCAACTTATCTGTCCTCCCACTTTTGACTTGAGGCTCTGAAAAGCTAAATGAAATGAGAACACTGAGATGCTTGTCACTAAATCACTTTGCCCATCTATTCACATTTAACCAACTATTGAGGGCATAAATTTTCTACGCACTCAAATCCGCATGGGCATTTATCACTAGTCAATTATAAAAATAGAATAAGCAACTCCTCTCTGTTTCTGCGTAGAGCTGTAACTTGTGTAGCAATTTGACAAGGACTCTTTTAATACATCGTCTCAGCTGCGCTCGGGGGAGGGGGGGTGTTAAGTGTATATATATACGTGTAAGAATCACATTACAAATACTGTTTTAAGAAATTTTTTAAAACTTAGAAGAAGTAATCATATTGTTACAATGTTCACAAACATTATTGCTTAGAAGGACCTTGAGCCCAAAAATGCAAAGAGTAATATAAACAAGACTAATTTTATTGCTAACATTGAATTGATTGCGAATCTTAATATTTAATAGGCCGGATCTACTATTAGTTCAACAACAATAATTAATAAGATCAATACATTAGGTCAAATAATGTTATTGAAATGCAGATAGTGGGCGATACTGCTTAACCTAAACAGTCCTTCTTCTTGTTGTCTATCGATACACATGGCATGGTTTGAGATCAACAGCATGAAAATTTTGTACTCATTTTTTGGGTGGAAACATTTTCCTTTTCATCCTATGCCTTCCTAATAAATCCTTTCTCTTTTTTCTATTGTGTATATACATAGATAGATGTCATATTGCAAAAAAAAAAAGAAAAAAAGAAGAAGAAAACACGTGTGCCCTATCATGGTCATTTGTGCTACAGATTTTGACATGTTAGTTTTGGAAAAACCTTAAAAATTCAAGGCCACAACCACTAGGGTGCAATTCGGGTGGTTTGACAGGGTAACCTTAGCTTAATTGTAGGTATATAATCTTTAACTCTATCCCTACTTTAACCCGAGGTACTCAAATCGAGTACTGTCCGAGTTTAATTCAGGCGAACTTGGGTTGAATTCGAGTTACTTGATTCGGGCTAATTTCGGGTAAAAATCGGTATGAGCTTGGATTTCTTAATTCTGGTTGATTTTTTGAAGTGTAGATTTGATTTTTTCAAGGGTATATCTAATTTTTTCAAGTGAACTGAGATGAAGGACGAGAAACATATGAAGAGAAAAGGAGTGAGAGAATGAGGTTGAGAGTCTTAGACAACTCAGACGGGCAACGATCGAGAGAGAGAGAGGCTGGGAGAGGGATCTGAGAGTGATGGGGTGAAGACTTGAAGTGAAGTAAAAGTCTGAACTCTAAAGATTGAAGATAAAGTATTAACCTTAGTTAGATATATTTATATATTTATGTGTATTCAAGTTCAATCCCGATTTAATAATTGTGTTTAACCTGATTTTAATATTATTGTTAAAGTCGACAATTCGAGACCTCTAGAGACTTGTCTAAATTTAATTCGGGTTAGAAATTTTTTGCTCATATCCAACTTAAGAATTAAAAATTCTAACTCAAGTTCTATTTTTTTTGAATTTGACTCAAATTAAATTCGAATTGACATGCCCAAATTATGCCCCCAACAGCCACCCACTAGCTCAGTAACCCAAATTCCCATCAAAATCTCAGGACTTTAGTGGGGTTTGTCTTCTTTGCTTCATATATATTTATTCTTGGAATGACAATTGGCATTCACTTTCTCTACTTTGCTTTGGGGCCCATATGCAACACAATAATCTCGTCACATCGCCTTGAAAATATTCAATATAACGGTGACCTGCATTATTGTCACTGCATAGTGTCATTGTTAAATAAAAGAATAATAAGCAGATAAATGAATATTACACAATTCAATAATTACCCTTTTATGCAATCTACCAACCATCACATGTAAAAAAAATATATTTTATCCATTTAATTATGTATTTTTATTAAATAATAATATCATGTGATAACGTGATTTTATCATTAAGATAAATATTTATTCCAATAAAACATTTTTATCATCAACCACTTGACTCCTTAACCATAGTTGTTTTAAAAGGTTAATACTCAACCATCGGGTTGGGCTATCCCAACGGTCAACGGGCTGAGTTGGACGGCAGTAAAAAGTAGTCCATCGCATGTTTCCTAAGCCGATCCTCTTGGGTGTTAAACGGTGAAAGTATTGAATTTAACGGTGATATCGTGTCCGGCGGTCTGTGATATTTTGGGATTTAAAATAGAGTAATTTTATTAGGACCTAATTTATTGATCTAATTTGTTGACCTATTTTACTATGATCTTTGAATTGACTGTGAGCTCCATCAAACATTGAAACTTAATGTTAATCCAATGGTTTCAATGAAACCACGTCATTAGGTCAACAAATTATGTCAGATTTTTAGGTGTCAATAACATTGCTCTTTAAAATATAATTAAAAAAAGTTTATTTATTTTTAAAAATAATATTTTTTTAAAAATTTATTCATCTCACTTCTTGAGTTACTCATTGCCCAAGTTTAAAAAATCTAGTACTAAAAAATAGTTATTTTGAAACTTTAATACTAAGATACGGGACTTTTAAATTTATTTATTAAACTAGAACACTTCTTAAAAACAGATTCAATAACTCCGTTTTTATTAATAAGCAGATTCAACAATCTTACTT
The DNA here is from genome assembly GCA_963454935.2 of Ilex paraguariensis. NCBI lineage: Eukaryota > Viridiplantae > Streptophyta > Magnoliopsida > Aquifoliales > Aquifoliaceae > Ilex > Ilex paraguariensis. The sequence continues at coordinate 195,644 of CAUOFW020006769.1, read as the reverse complement.
TTGTTAAAAAAAATGAGATCAATGATTTTTTTTTAAATAAAAAACTTGGTTCAAAATAATAAACCGAAGCACGTTAAAAGCGTAACTATTAACGTGTTTCAACTACTGCGAAGAAACTTGTCCTCCGGCCGATGGTGGCGATGGTGGGCGACGACAGGTGATGGTGGGTGGCAATGGGTAGTGGTGGGCAACAATGGCGATGGGGTGGCGACGGTGGTGGTGGGCCGATGGCAATGGTGAAAGTGGGGTGACGACAATGATGGTGGCGGAGCGATGGTGGTAGGGTGGCGACAACGGTGGTGGTAGTGATGATGGTGGTAGTGGGGTGGCAGTGGCGGTGGTGGTAATGGTGGTGGCGCGGTGAGAGTGGTGATGGTGGAGCGATTTCAAACACTAATTTTTTTTAAAAAAATACTTATGTTCTAAAAACACTTTTAAAAATTCACTCTAAACACACCCTTATTAACCTATTTTCCCTTTTAAATTTGGAGTTATAATATTAGTTGTCGAATTAACTTTAAAGTAAAATTTAAAAAGATCTCAACCGCAAAAAATAAAAGTCATTTTGTTTATCTTTTGAGATTTGAATTGTATTGTACTTTATTATATAAATATGTTTTAATATAAAATTACTAGTTATTACCCGTATCTGAAGACACTCTTAGCCCAAAAGAAATTGTCAATTAAATGGGGCATCCAAGAATGTCTTAAATAAAAAAAGTGCAAGGATTGAAATGAAAATTTTATATCACATTAACACAATTTGAAAATCCCTATGAACTTAAATTAACATAATTAGATAATTATACTGTCATATATTTCTTCATGGTTGTTCTTCTTTTCAATGAGTGTTCATTTTTTTCAACCTCTTGCTAAATCTATTGAATAAGTTGTCTAGTTCACATTGAATTACAAACCAAATTTCCAAAAAAAAAAAAATTCAACTAAACTAACATTGTCCAACGAATCTGCTTATAGCTAAAAGGATAATTGATTTAAATTATCTATCGTTATTATGACTTTTCGAATGCTACATAAATATTTTCACGCTACAACTAAATCAAATCAACAAAATCAAAATTTCACTACTTAAAAAAAAATTGATTTTACTGACATTTTTATCGTTACGGTGTCTATTTTGCATTATTCATTTATTTAAAAAATGTGAACATTAGCAAGGAAAAAATTGTTAGTTGGTTTAGAATATTATTTGTTTGGTGCAATTGGTTTCACTTATTTTTTTTATTGGTCATTGATATTTTTTTATTGGTAATTAGCTTGACTTTGAATTTTTTAGTTTTTTTAGTGCAATTGATATCACTTGTTATTTTTTATTAGTGATTAACTTGACTTTGATTTTTTTTTTTTTTTTTTTTATGATGCAATTGGTATCACTTGTTATTTTGTTTATTGGTGATTAGCTTGCCATTGAATTTTTTCTATTGGTNTTTTTTTTTTTTTTTTTTTTGTTTTTATTTTTTTTTTTTTTTTTTTTTTTTTTTTTTATGATGCAATTGGTATCACTTGTTATTTTGTTTATTGGTGATTAGCTTGCCATTGAATTTTTTCTATTGGTGATTAGCTTAACTTTGAATACCTACAATCCGTTTTAGTATTTAAATATTTTCTCATCTATAAAATCATACAAATGTTTTGAGTAAATAAGTTCAATTAGGATCGTCAAAACAAACAAATAATGCTAAGAGAAAAAGTATGACATAGCATTGTTTGTCTTAACGATGTTTAAAATGTCTGTAAAGGAGACAGATAGAGAGTTATATACATATGAAAGTTGGGTATATGAGATTAAAAAAAAAAAAAGTTATAATAGAGATGAGAGTCTTAGAGTTTTAAAAATAATGAAAATCTAATTAGAAACGTCAGATCAATAATTCTTAAACGATCTGAGTCGCAAAAAGCTCAAGACAAATAAATCTAACTACTTTATTATATAAATATTATCAAAACATAGTTCTTTTGGAACTTTAATACCAAACTACGACGCTTTTAAACTTATTTACCACACTACGATACTTTTTAAAAGCAGAGTCAATAATTTTGCTTTTATTAAAAAGTGGATTCAATATTCTCGCTTTCGTTAAAAAACGGGATCAATGATCCCACTTTTAAATAAAAGTTGAAACACATTAAAAGCGTGGTTACTAACCACACTTTTAAGAGAGAGAGATATGAAGAACGGTGTTTGATTTTTGAATGATATTTATGTGCTTTGTTTGCTTTCGTTAAAGCTCGAGCATTTTTCTGGTAAGTTTTTGAAATTTTTTTTTTATTGGGTAAGTTTTTCAAACTTTTCTTCTTAGTTTAAGATTCCTCCGCTTTCAAAAAATGATTCTTATGGTTTTTTCTTAAAAAAAAAATCGACGGTTTGATTGTCTTTTTCTCCCCGTCAGGAAATGGAAAAGCTTTCTGGGTGTATCAAATTCTGCTATTCTAATCTTAAAAGCTATTTTTTGAACGCATCTTTAGAGCATCTCCAAGAAGGCTATCTAAAATAGCTACTCAAAATATATTTAAATATTATATTTTTTATTTTAGCTAATCACTTTTTCAAACTCACGTCAACAACGCTATCTATTTTAGTTAACCATTTCAACTAACTTTAACTAACTTTCAATAATAAAATCTAAAATAATATTTAGTATGTCATGTCATCACCATATTGATGACATCACATGCTGACGTGTGATATTAAGCCAGTATCCACAACAGCTAGCCACATAGAAAACTCAGAAGAGCCCATTGATGTAAACCACTGGTGAACTACATTAATTCAAGAATTGAAAAATCATACCCATGAACTACATTAATTCCACAACCACCCACAACTTATACATATTAAACAAAAACACAACACCATTAAAGATAATCCAACAAAAACTTCCGAGATCCAGGACTCCAAACAACCAATTGAAAACAACACAGAATTAGGTAGCAGCCCATTCAACACTAATATTGATGATACCTCAAAATAAATCTCAAATGTCAGCTCAGGCCAGGAGGTCGGACTAGACGAACAGAACTTAAAAGAGTAGAACTGGAGGTCTCTTCGAGATAAACAAGGGCAATAACAACCAAGGCAACAACTGGAAGATCACGAGAGGTTCCTAAAAGCGTTAGGAAGCAATAATCAAGACACCTAATCTCAACCAACCAAGATCTTCTCCTAGAATTAGGGAGAATCCCACGAAGTAAGGGCAAGAATCTCGGTCAGGATCCCACTTAGCAGGGAATGACTTTATAAATGCACTGTAACACCTCCTAACAAGAGAGAGGACCCTAGTGGCAAGAGGAAGCCATAGCAACCTTGTAATCATCGTGAATAAAATAGAAGGAGCAAGAACCTCCATTGAAGAGTGGACCAGCCGAGTTCTTGAGCCGGTGAACCACTATATTTTTACTGTATGCACCCCTTCAATCCCCTGAATATTTTATCAGTTAGCATCATACACGAGCCTCGTAACTCTGATCCATGCTCACCCCGCATTACTTTCACCTTAAGCTCTTCCACATTGGTATACGCTATCAGTTTGGCGCCGTCTGTGGGAACGATTGTTCCTGTTACGAATAAAGCTGATTTTTCAGCGACTGATGGTATCAACGTGAAACATGAGCCGAAGTCAGACCAATCCTCTACGGATGTAAAATCAACAGGAAGTCTCAAATAACAGACGATCCGAAAATGCTCAAAAAGTAGATCCCCCCATGGGGGGCCTTCCCATGAACAATGAGATGGAGGCCCTTTGTCTTGTCAATGAACGTCTGATAAAACAGAATGAAGAGCTCTTAAAGCTCCTACAACACCCACAGGAGGCACGACCAGCCCAAGGAGGCCATAATAACCCACCACCAAGAGAGCAACCGCATCTTGACCCCCTCAGAGAAGTTAATGAGGTGGGAGAGAATAGCCAGACCTTGGGGCAAGAACCTCGCCTACCCCCTAGGAATGGTCACAACGATGAAGTGCAAAGTCAGTATGAGGAAGAAGAGAGGAGCGACTTCTTCCCTTATCAACAGGAGAGAAGATAACACCACTAGAAGCAACGTTTCAAAAACATCCAGGAAGAGCTTAGCCAGATGAAGGAGGCAATGAAAAGCAATGCCCTAGTCACTATGGATGTCTTGGTGCAGCAAACTGAATCCCCATTCACTGCTGGGGTGCTGTATTTCCCTCTCTCACATAAATTCAGAATGTCGCAAGTGGATGCTTTTGATGGGACAAAAGATCCCGTGGACCACCTCAACACCTACAAAAATCAAATGGAGTTGCATGGATATCAAGATCTAGTGAGATACAGGGCCTTTGCTATCACCCTGAAGGGCTCAGCCTTAGCATAGTTCAACAGACTCCCCCCAGCCTCGATTTCCTCTTTTAAAGAGCTGTCAATCTTATTTGTGTCCCACTTCATCTAAGCTCGGACCTATAGGAAATCGAGCTACCATTTGTTAAATGTGAAACAGGGACCTGATGAGAACCTACAGTTTTATGTCCAACGGTTTAACTCAGAATCCTTGAAAATGGATGTCCTAAATGAAAAATTTGCTATTACAGCCTTCATAGCAGGTCTGGGGGTTCAATCAAAAGACCTGATGTTTTCCATCTCAAAGAACCCCCAGGCTAGTATGGCAGAGGTGCTCGCCAAAGCAGAAAAGTACATAAATGGTGAGGAAGCGCTCCTCTCCAAGGTCGGGAGCTCTTCGTCAAGAAAGGAGAAAGGGAAGAAAAGAAGAGAGAACGAGGCAGGTCTCCAAGAAAAGACAGAGAGCGTTCCCCGAAGAGAAGGGGAAATGTCAAGGATTACCTCAGCCCTCCACAACCAGAGCTACAACCAAGGTATGCACCCCGGCAGCTCACCCCCCTGACTGCTACGGTGTCTCAGATACTGTATGAGGTGCAAAATAAGAAGTTCTTAAGGTGGCCACCCTGGATGAAAGCAGACCCAGCAAAAAGGGATCCTACGAAGTATTGTGACTTTCACAGAGACCATGGTCATCACACCGACGACTGTATCCAATTGAAGAGGGAAATAGAATTTTTAATCCAGCGAGGGCAGCTACAACGCTATATGGCCAATGATAATCAAAATCGAACTCTCCCATCCCCACCCCCTCAACGTCAAGCACCAGAGCCACACTAGCAACCTATTGGGAGATCAGAGTGATATGTGGAGGATTTGCCGGAGAAGGAGGGTCTAGCTCTGCTAGAAAGGCCCACTTGCAAAAAATCAGAGCCACAAAAGCTCCTGAAGTATACACTGTGTCTAAGTCTCCACGCTTAGACACGGCTATCACTTTCTCAGATTCAGATCTGGAGGGCTGCCAACATCCCCATGATGACCCTTTGGTGGTAAGAGTTGTGGTAGCCAACAGGACTATCCGTCTCGTTTTGATTGACAATGGCAGCTCGGTAGACATTATTTTTGCTTCTGCTTTCAAAAAAATGGATATAGGAAGGGAAAAGCTTGGGATTCTCAAGAGAAAGGGTGCTGCCCCTGGGGTTAATCCAAATCATCTTGACATTAGGTGACCCACCCTGTTAGAGTACAACAACTGTGAAATTCCTAGTGGTTGATGCACTTTCAGCATACAATATGCTCCTTGGAAGACCCTCGCTCAATTTTATAAGGACTATTCCCTCTGCCTATCACCTTATAGTGAAGTTTCCAACAGAAAACGGAGTTGGAGTGGTCCGAGAAGACCAGCGCGTAGCACGGGAATGCTACATGGCATCCATGAGAAATAAGGAGGTTGAAAGCATCCAATTGGATGAGCTTGACATGAGGTTGAACTCGAGACCAGGCCAACACCATCAGAAGAACTGGAACCTATTCAAATTGATGAGGAGCAGGAGCATCTTGTTTGCGTTGGATCCAAGTTGAGCAAGGAGATCAAGGATCTCCTCATCTAATTCCTGAAATGGAACAAGGAAGTTTTTGCGTGGAAGCAAGAGGACATTAAAGGGATTGATCACTCTGTCATCACTCACAAGCTCAGCGTGAATCTAGCCTGTAAGCCCATTAAGCAGAAGAGGAGGAGCTTCGCCCCGGAGCGTCAGAAAGCCATCAACGAAGAGGTCAGCAAGCTCCTTCACGCGAAAGTCATTCGAGAAGTGGATTACCCAGTCTGGCTAGCCAATGTAGTCCTAGTCAAGAAGACAAATGGAAAATGGCGTCTTTACATTGACTTTACAGACCTCAACCGTGCTTTCCCTAAAGATAGTTTTCCTTTACCCCGGATAGATTTGATTGTAGATGCCACTACGGGACATGAGCTCCTCAGCTTCATGGATGTCTTCTCTGGGTACAATCAGATCGGGATGGATCCTAGTGACCAAGAGAAGACCTCATTCATAACCGAGCAAGGGACGTACTGCTATCAAGTGATATCTTTCGGGTTAAAAAATGCAGGAGCCACTTACCAGCACCTGGTGAATAAGATGTTTCAAAAACAGATTGGGACCTCCATGGAGGTCTATATTAACGACATGTTGGTCAAGTCACTAAAGGCTGAGCTCACATTGGGCACCTAGCAGAGTCGTTTCAGGTCCTAAGAGAATACAAAATGAAGCTCAACCCAGCTAAGTGTGCCTTTGGGGTGTTAGCAGGAAAATTTTTGGGCTTCATAGTTATAGCAGAGAGATAGAGGCTAACCCAGAGAAGGTAAAAGCAGTGTTGGATATGCAGCCTCCCTCCAACACGAGGGAAATACAGCGTTTAACCGAGAGAATAGTTGCCCTGAGTTGGTTCATTTTCAGATCAAGCGACAAGTGTCAGCCCTTCTTTCCAGTCTTAAAGAAAGCCTTTCAATGGGATGCTCGGTGTGAAGAAGCCTTCAAAGCATTGAAAGAATACTTGAGCTCCCCAACTGTCTTGGTAAGTCCGTTAGAAGGAGAAGTACTTACCCTTTACCTGGCTGTCTCAGAGTTCTCAGCATAGCGCTAGTAAGGGAGAATGACAGAGCTCAGCAACCAGTTTACTACTGCAGTCGAGCTCTGAGGGGGGTAGAAGAAAGATATCTTAAAATGAAAAAAACTCATTTTAGCCTTAGTGACAACTGCCAGGAGACTAAGACCCTATTTCCAAGCTCATACTATGAAAGTCTCCACAGATCAACCTATGAAGTAAGTGCTGCACAAGCCAGAATCTTCGGAGAGACTGGTTAAATGGGTCATTGAACTTAGCGAGTTTGACATCAGATACAAGCTAAGGACAGCCATTAAGGGGCAGATATTGACAGATTTCATTGCAGAATTCACAACTGGGATACCTGCAAAGACAACGTAGTTAGTACCTGACCTCCCCACGTGGAAACTTTTAGTAGATGGAGCTGTCAATGCTCAGGGCAGTGGAGCTGGTTTGATTTTGACCTCCCCCGAAGAGATAGATGTTGAATACTCACTAAGATTTGGATTCAAAGCTTCAAACAACGAAGCCGAGTATGAGGCAGTCATAGCAGGGCTCAGCTTAGCTCATTCAATAGAAGCCGAGCAACTCGAGATCTACAGTGACTCACAACTCGTGGTGAAACAGATAGAGGGTGCTTACGAGGCTAAGGGTGAGAAGATGGTCATTTATCTTAGGAAAATGCAAGAATTGATCAAGAAATTTGTGCAAGTAAAGATCAGAGATGTCCCTAGAACTGAAAATTTGAGAGCAGATATTTTAACAAAGTTGGCAACAACTTCTCAAGAAAATCTGGACAGGTTGATCCCCGTGGAGCATCTGGCGGAACCATCTGTGTGTATTGAGAATGAAGAAGTTTTTCCTGTGCAGAGTCCATCAAGCTGGATGGACCCCATTGTGGAGTATCTCCAGAACGGGACCTTACCGGAAGACAACAAGGAAGCAGAAAAGCTGAGAACCAGGTCAGCTAGATTTTCTATTTTACAGGGAAACTTGTACAGACAAGGTTTTTCAGCGCCACTCCTCAAATGCGTGGGGAGTGAGGACGCTGATTATATACTCAGGAAAATTCACGAAGGAGTCTGTGGCAATCACATTGGAGCTCGGGCTTTGGCAGGAAAGACATTAAGGCAGGGGTATTATTGGCCCACTTTNCACGAAGGAGTCTATGGCAATCACATCGGAGCTCGGGCTTTGGCAGGAAAGACATTAAGGCAGGGGTATTATTGGCCCACTTTGCTCAAGGACTCAACAGACCTGGTCAGAAAATGCAAAGCTTGCCAAATGCATGCCAACATCCTTCGCTGCCCACCAAAGTTCCTGACCTCAGTGATAAGCCCTTAGCCATTCCAACAATGGGGTCTAGATATACTAGGGCCTCTTCCCACTGGTGTAGGACAATGCAAGTTCGTCATTGTAGGGGTGGATTACTTTACCAAGTGGGCAGAGATAGAGCCCTTAGCAGCCATTACAGAACAGAAGGTTCAGAATTTTACTTGAAAATCTATAATTTACCGAGATCCCCAGAGCAATTGTGTCGGATAATGGGAAATAGTTCGACAACCCGAAGTTCAAAAACTTTTGTGCCGAGCTCGGAATAAAGAACTACTTTTCTACCCCAGCTCATCCTCAGTCTAATGGACAAGCAGAAGTCACAATCAAGACTATAAAGTTCGCCCTGAAGACCAAACTAGAAAATCTGAAGGGTAAATGGGTGGAACGCCTCCCAGAAGTACTATGGGCTTATAGGACAACCACTAGGTCGGCAACACAAGAGATTCCATTTGCTTTGGCTTTCGGTTCTAAGGCAGTGGTGCCTGTCAAAGTTGGGCTCTCTTCACTTAGAACAGAATTAGCAAATGAGGAAAATAATGATAATTCCTTTCTGCTAAGTTTAGATCTGTTGGAAGAAAATAGGGAGGCAGCACTGAACAACATAAAGAGCTACCAAAGGAAGGCAACTAGGTACTACGACAGGAAGGTCAAGCATAGGAGTTTCAAGGTTGGAGATCTGGTGCTGAGGAAGCTTCTGCTTGCAAGAAAGGATCCCACTCATGGAAAACTGGGGCCTAACTGGGAAGGTCCATACATAGTCTCTCGAGTGATTAGACCGAAAAATTATGAGTTACAAACGGAAGAAGGGAAAGTCCTGCCCCATTCATGGAATGCAGATCATCTTAGAAACTTTTTTCAGTAAGTTTATCTTGTATTATGAACCATTGTTAAAAAAATAGCAAGTCTGTGATTCATCTATCCTTATGAGCACGCAAAAACAAAAAAAAAGTCTTAAAGCTCACGATGAACTCATTAGTTCATAAAATGAGTATTAGAGCTCACGATGAACTCATCAGTTCATAAAAAGAGTCTTGAAGCTCAGTATGAACTCATTAGTTTATAAAAGAGCCTTAGAACTCACGACGAACTCATCAGTTCATAAAAAGGGTTTTACAGCTCACGATGAACTCATTAGTTCATAAAATGAGCCTTAGAGCTCACGATGAGCTCATTAGTTCATAAAATAAGCCTTAGAGCTCACGATGAACTCATCAGTTCATAAAAAGAGCCTTGGAGCTCAATATGAACTCATTAGTTCATAAGAGAGCCTTAGAGCTCACAATGAACTCATCAGTTCATAAAAAAGACTTTAGAGCTCACGATGAACTCATTAGTTCATAAAAAGAGATTTAGAGCTTACGATGAACTCGTCAGTTCATAAAAAGAGCCCTGAGCTCACAATGAACTCATCAGTTCATAAAAAGAGCCCTGGAGCTCAGTATGAACTCATTAGTTCATAAAAGAGCCATAGAGCTCACGACGAACTCATTAGTTCATAAAAAGGGCTTTAGAGCTCACGATGAACTCATTAGTTCATAAAAAAAGCCTTAGAGCTCACGATGAACTCATTAGTCCATAAAAAGAGCCCTAGAGCTCAGTATGAACTCATTAGCTCATAAAAAGAGCCTTAGAGCTCACGATGAACTCATTAGTTCATAAAAAGAGCCTTAGAGCTCACGAAGAACTCATTAGTTCATAAAAAGAGATTTAGAGCTCACGATGAACTCGTCAGTTCATAAAAAGAGCCCTGAAGCTCACAGAGAACTTACCCGTTAATAAAGAAAGCCCTGAACTCACGATAAAGTTATCGGTTCGTAAGAAGAGCTCANAAGCTCACAGAGAACTTACCCGTTAATAAAGAAATCCCTGAACTCACGATAAATTTATCGGTTCATAAGAAGAGCTCAGAATGAACTTACTAATTCATTACAAAGAACGATGAACTCATCGGTTCATGGTAAGAACCTTAGGGTTCGCGATGAATTCATCAAAAGAGTCATGGAGCTTAGAAACATCAGAGATTACAAAACAAAAGACTTCTTCAAATCACAAATCGTCCACGATATGCAGCAAATATAGGAAAGTTGAGGTTTTTAGAACATCAACAGTTACAAGGAATCAATCAAAGCAAAATTCCTAGTCGTCTCCCCAACTCAATTATCCTTTCCTTCAGACGAAGGTTCTCCTCTTTCAGCTTATCCCTTTCCTTCTCATCTGATGACAGAAGATCCATCAGTTTTTGCCCAGCAGCGGAGAACAGAACTTCCCCCAGGCCAGAGTCTGAGGTAGGGGAGGAAGAACCATCCCTCTTGCACCTCTTCGAAGGAGCTCCAGTGTCTTCGTTCTTATCAGATTCTAAAGAAAAAGAGTCGGGTTCAGGAAAAAAAGGGAAAGTCTCGCTCAACTGCAGCAGCACTAAACAAGTATAGATTGTCTGATATCATGAGCTCAGAAAAGGACATGGGCTCAACTTGGGTCATTAGTTATGTTCTCATCAATTCAAGCAAGTTCAGGTCAAGAACACCTGTACATAAAAAAAAAAAAACAAGATAAGTAGATAGCATCATAAAAATTTGATCCCAAGAGAGGGACCCTCGTCACTCTCACCTAGGTAAGAATAGCCCTTCCAGGACTGAGGGACTCTACACTCCCTAGTGCCCACCTCGGAAGACCTCCATGAGTCATCTGAAGTAAAGAAAAAGCGATGGGCCCATCCCGAAGGAGGAGAGGGAAGATCAAACACTAAGCGACGTAGCCTGAAGTCTCTCCACCGAAAGCAGATGAAGCATGGAACTTCATCCTCCTCAATGTCAAAATAGTAAAGAAATTCTGTAATCGTAGGAAACTCGTCATTACCTCGCAGAGACTAGAAGAGGAAGAAACTGGTCATGACAGTCCATCCCATAGGTGAAAGACGAGAGGGACACAAGCCGATATAGGCCAAAATAAATCCAATAGAAGGGTGAATGGGAAGGCACAGACCTAACTCCAAAGCCGCTTCAAAGAAGCACGTCTCCCCTAGAAGAAGGTAATTACAGGGTTCATTGGAGCTTGAAGGTAACTCCAAATCAAGAAAGAATTTCTTCCTTATCCTCTCTAAATCGAAGGACGTCAATACTGGGGGAACAAAGTAGCGAGTATGCCACATCCACTCAACCTCAAATGAGGTTCGCTCTTGAAACAGAGCAGAAAAGAGGGCAGACATAGTGGACTCAGGCGAAAAAGAAAAGAGAATGAGATATAAGGCGTTAAGCCCTCAAGAATAACAAAGGGATACCCAGAGGGAAGTGATAGTCAGTACTTATAGAAATACATTGAAGACCCCAGATTTTTAAGAAGTTGTTAATTACACAAGACCTTAAGTCGGTATGCCCCTAGGTTTCCAAATTAAGGAAGCAACAACCTTTTTTGGTAGGAAGGATATGCATTGAAAGCAAACATCAACGACACCCCAGGATAAAAACAAGCAGACCTCCAAGGAGGGGTCCAGAGCATAAAAGAAAGGTCAAAACAAAACCTTATACATCAGGAGGTCAACAAGTCAAAAATGAGGAAGTCAATGTACTCAAGCAGCTACATCTAGGCATGCTCTTCCAGGTTGTCACCTTACGTGTGGTCCATGGCAGTAAATGACCTTGGAACATCGAAACCACTGGACAGAGCATGATTATAAGCACTGCACTTCACCTAATCAGATCTGCTGAACTCACGAGCAGAAAAGAGAACCTAACCAATGGCTACACGTGCACATGACTCCTAAGGTTTACCAAAGGGCCCCCCTCGAGCCAACTCAGAGGTTATTTAGCCCAGGAGCAAATCAGCTACGTAGGTCAGCAAATAGAAGCTCCTTAAGGGATGAGGTAAGGCCAGAGCTCTGGTGGTCAGTTGCTAGAGTTCAGACAGAAACAGGTTAAGAAGCTCGAAGCTCAACTAGGCACATCAGCAGTTATTCCTAACTTTTTTACTTCAAGGAGATCTGAATGACCCCCTGAAGCAAAGGGGGCAAAGAGTTGAGGAATATCATATTCGATTGATGGTAGAGTAAAGCAACAAATTAAAAGCAAAGTGAAAGAAGGAGAGCTATAAGCAGTACCAACAAATTAAGCAGTACCAAAAAATTAAAAGCAAAGGAAAAAAAGGAGAGCTATAAGCAATAAATTAAAGATACAAAATGCCACAATTCTGAAATTTTTGTTTCAAAATGTTACAATTCTGAGATAATTAGCCCAAAGCTACAAATCTTAAGTTTTTAAAGGGAGAATAGATGAAGGGCCCTGCAGTGCAGTAACTGATGTCTCAGCACGAGGAATGGAAGAAGGGTTCTTCAGCTCAGCAGGCGACCTCTCTGGCACAGCAACAGTTGAAGTTTCAGAAGGACCAAGAGCAGGCAAAGAGGCAGGATCAGCAGCCAGAGGAGGAGAGATGCCTAAGGAGGCAGAAGCATCTTGAGCTGAAGTCTCAACTAGAGGAATGAGCCCTCTAGAGTCTATGGGCACATCTTCAGANCTGATGTCTCAGCACGAGGAATGGAAGAAGGGCTCTTCAGCTCAGCAGGCGACCTCTCTGGCACAGCAACAGTTGAAGTTTCAGAAGGGCCAAGAGTAGGCAAAGAGGCAGGATCAGTAGCTAGAGGAGGAGAGATGCCTAAGGAGGCATAAGCATCTTGAGGAAGTCTCAACTAGAGGAATGAGCCCTCCAGAGTCTATGGGCACATCTTCAGAACAGAAGGAGCAGGAGCATCATCCTCTTCTTCATCAGACCCCTCGGCCTCTTCCTCAGGGGGAATTGAAAAGTCAAAGTTCAGTACAAGGTAAGTCCTTTCAGCTATACCCTGGAAAGCAATCCACCATTTTGCCCACCTGGTGAGAACGTCATCCTCTAACTGGGCAATCAGCTCATCTTTTTTCCAGATGGTAGTGTCTCGCACCTCCAGCGCCTCCCTGGCAGCCCCTAACTCCTCCCTGACAACATCATTGGCCTCTGCTAGCACCTCGTACTCCCTCTTCATGTTCCTGAAGGAAGCCAGAGCATTAAGGAACTTCTGGCTCTCCTCGATCCAGTCATCGATTTTTGACCGGAGGTCTTCCTTAGTCTTGCTGAGCTCCTCTTATCTGGACTTGGCAAGGGAAGACTGCTGCTCCACTTGCTCTTGCAACTCCTTTACCTGGACCTTAAGGTCATTATTCTCAAAGGCCAGATTGGCACATTTCAGCTCAAAAGATTTGGAAGCATTGGCCGACCCCTCCAAGGCTTGGATTCACTTTAACAAGTTGCTTATTTGAATGGTGGTCTGAAGACAAGCATGAAAGATTAGTGTAAAGGGAAGAGTGCAGGACAACCAAAAAAAGAGATAGGAGAATTTGACAAATTAGAATCTTACCGAGGTACAGCCATACAACGCAGTAGAAACACAGGTTCCCAGGGGTATAGAAGTGGCCGCATCAATGTCAAACTCTGAGATAATGGAGGCAATGACCTCTGCAGCACGCTTCACCTCGGTAATAAGAGAATTCTCAAACTTTGAGAAGACCCCTTTGCCTGTCATGAGAGGTTGGGAGGTCTCCTTGGTTGATGCAGAAACAGCACGACTAGGGAAAGTATGGGCAGTCTTCAGGGCCTTCTCAACTTCAGATGCAGAAGGGGAGGACTGGTCTCGCCCAGGAGCATCTTCAATGGAAGGTCGGGTCCTTTGGGGGAGAGGAAGTCCTGAGGTTGGTGAAGTATGTAGGGGGGATGGTGGAGCCTTCTAGATAGAGGCAGAGGCAGAGGAAGTACCCATTTTCTGAACCTTAGCTCGAGTAACTAGGCTCCCACCAGAACTACTCTCAGCCTTGCGCCTGGTACCACCCTTGTTTTTCTTCTTCAATAGCTCTACCTTAGCTTAGAGCATCTCAGGGGTAGGCTTCATTATAGAAGACCCTGGGAGATTTGGCTTGAGCTGGTTAGTCAAAAGGAAAAAGAAAGGGAGGAAAGCAATGAAACTAAATAAGAGAAAGAGCATTACCATCTATGTCCTCAGGTCGGATAAAGGAAAGTGGGATTGGAGGAGGGCCGAATCCCTGTCTTTCTAATACCCAAGGCTTAAGGAGCTCAGAGTACCTCTCTGGATTATACTCAGCCAACTTCAGCTTCACCTGCTTGTCCTCGGCGCTGAGTTCAGGTCGAATGCCTAAGAAATGGGGAACACCAAAAATGCAGAGGTTAGGAAAATAACTCATAAATCTTCAAACCGCAACTCAGTCAGGCAAGAACTCACCTAAGTTATCTGGGGCTGACCAGGCTCTGAGAATCCCAAGAGTGTCTATTTTATCAGTAGGGTTGTATTCCCAGTTGACACCCCTAACGAAAAAAAAATTCTTTTTCCAACCTTTATGAGAACTCGGGAGCTGTGTGATGATCTGCCTAGATGAGGTCCGCCTAGAAACATATAGAAAACCCTCAGTTGAGGTAAGCTTGACATTGAAAAGGTCCATAAGCAGAGAAATTGTGAGAGTCTCAAGCCCATGCTTCTTAAAGGAAACTAAAGACCCACTAAAACACCCCAGAAGTTAGGAGAAAGCTGAGCAGGACAGACATTGAGGTACTGCAGAACATTTTTTATGAAGGGATGCATAGGGAAACGAAGGTCATTCTCGAAAGCGGCCACAAAAAAAAAACTCTTTTGTGCACTTGGGCAACGTATGAGGTGAGTTTATCCTGGCACCAGGGCTGAACACCAGGGGAAAAACCAAAGCGAGCACTAAAAGCTTCCATAAGAATAGGATCCACCCCACTGGGACCCACGAGCTCAGCATGCCTGAAGGTAGCCCCCATACCCGCTGTACTATCAGGAATCCCAACCTCACTCACCTTGCCCTTACCCTTGTCAGCACTAGGAGGTACATAAGAGGAAGATGAGGGGAGTTCCTTGGAGTCCACCTCGGTATCGACAACCTCAACACCGGGGAAGTTGTCAATCTCATCACCTACATCCCCTAAATCAGAATCTCTCTCGGCAGACCTGTCGCCTAGGAGGGAAACAGAGGAGGGAGTTGCTCCAGAGGAGGCAGACATGATTGGCAAAGAGAAAGGCAAATCAAAAGAATTATAAAAAGGAGGAATACTAACTAAACACCCCCTGATAATCTTAGGGTCAGCACTATACCTCCCGACAGTAAGAATTCGCACAGTGGAGTTCCAATCCACAAAGCGGGGAAGAGGAGATAGGCAACGATCGCGATTCCAAAAGAAAAAGAACCGAAAAATCCAGAAAAATAATGGCCACCTCGAAGTCGAGGGATCCAGAGTGAGGAAAGGCAAGAGAAAGAGAAAGGGGCAGAAGGAAACGTACCTAGACAGGGAAGAGAGCAACAAACAGCAGCCAAAGAACAAAATTGGAGGAGAGGAACAAAGCAGGACTTCGAGTCGAACCCAGAAAGCACAGTCTAGAGCAGAGAATAAGGGAATCGCGTGGAGGAAAGCCCAGAAATCACAGAGAGAAAGAGCCGGAGACGAAGGTGAACAGCGTAGAAGATGAACGGTGGTTTTGTACGTTTTCTTTTAGCCGTTTTGAGCATTTAAGGCTTGAAAGACATGGGATGAGGCGTGCGCGGGAACCAAGGGAGCCATGATTACTGCTACCATCAAAAAGCCCCTCCCATGTGCATCTCACATGCAGGCTAAGGTCAACTAGGCGCAGGTCTAGTCCAAGGTAAAAGCAGCTCAGCCCATGCCCAAGCTCGCTTGGGCCAAGGGCTGGGGGCAACTGATGATACCTCAAAATAAATCCCAAATGCCAGCTTAGGAGGTCAGCTCAGCCCAGGAGGTCAGACTAGACGAACAGAACTCGAAAGAGTAGAGCTGGAGATCCCTTTGAGATAAGCAAGGGCAATAACAACCAAGGCAACAACTGAAAGATCACGAGAGGTTCCTAAAAGCATTAGGAAGCAATAATCAATGCACCTAATCTCAACCAACCAAGATTTTCTCCTAGAATTAGGGAGAATCCCACGAAGTAAGGGTAAGAATCTCGGCCAGGATCCCACTTAGTAGAGAATGACCTTATAAATGCACTGTAATACCTCCTAACAAGAGAGAGGACCCTAGTGGCAAGAGGAAGCCATAGCAACCTTGTAATCATCGTGAATAAAACAGAAGGAGTAAGAACCTCTATTGAAGAGTGGACTAGCCGAGCTCCTGAGCCGGTGAACCACTATATTTTTACTGTGTGCACCCCTTCAATCCCCTGAATATTTTATCAATTAGCATCATACACGAGCCTCGTAGCTCTGATCCACGCTCACCCCGCATTACTTTCACCTTAAGTTCTTCCATGTTAGTATACGCTATCAAATATAGACCCTCCATTCAACACCGATACAACAGAAATCGATGAAGGCATATCTACCTTGCGGATTGAAGGAATAAAAAAAAAGAAACTAATGAAGAGAGAAGAGAGAGAAAACCTACAAGCATATATACCTTGCGGATTGAAGGCAATTCCAAAACCAGCTGATCGAAATTTGAAAACGAAAACCCAAAACTAGTCTTCAAATCAGTCCAATCAGTCCACCGAAAACCAGCCCACCGAAAACCAGTCCACCGAAGTCTGAATCAGTCCACCGTAAACCGAAAATCGAAGTCTGAAGAGGGATGAAGACGATGAAGCCTTCGGTGGACTGATTCAGACGATGAAAAGATGAATCCTTCTGCGATGTGTTGTTGGCACAAAAAAAAAAAGAATAGCTAGCTTCTTTGCCCTAGCCAGGAGTAGCCAGCCAAATGGTGGTAATGGGAAATAGCTAGCGTGATATCTAGTCTCTTGGAGCCAATATTTGAGGATTGACTATGTAAAATAGCTAAAAATTGTGGTTTATGGAGTCTCTTGGAGATGCTCTTAGAGAGATAAAGAGGGACTAGAGACAGACGGGAGTACGTAGACTCAATGTTGTAAATCAAGCTTTTGTGGGTATTTTCCCAAAAGCTCGGGTTCTCAATAATTGTATACTCAGGTGAAAAACTTGTTTAATAAACACGCTTTTCATAAAAAAAAACCGTAAAAAGCGTGTTTATTATACATGATTTTTCTCATTGCCCAAAAAAATTTTTCCCCCAAGAGCGAGGTTGTTGAATCCGATTTTTAACAAAAGCAAAGTTGTTGAATTCGTCTTTTAACACAAACGGAGTTATTGAATCCGCTTTTAAAAAGTGTCGTATTTTCATAAATAAGTTCAAAAGTGCCGTATTTTGGTATTAAAGTTCCAAAACAACTGTGTTTTGATAATAGATTCAATATTAAACGGTCAAAATATTGAATGTAATAGTGATATCGCATCCAGCGGTATGTGACATTTTGGGGTTTAAAGTATAATTAAAAAAAGGTTATGTATTTTTAAAAATAATATTTTATTTAAAATTTATTCTTCTCACTTTTTGAGATACTCACTGCCCAAGTTTAAAATGATAATACTAATAGAGAATTATAGACTTTGTAAATTTTATAGTGTACAAAAATAATAAATAAACAAACAAAGACGGATAGTCAAAATAAAAAATAAAAAAAGGTAGATCGGTTATCCTTTGTTAACTAGATAGAGAGCGAGATATATAAATGGATAAAATGAAAGTGGGACTCTGTTGGTCTTCCAAATTCTTTTACCGTGCACGGAGAGAAAGAGAAAAAAAATGTTGAAAAATTCACTTTTTACTGTTTTTTTTTCTTTTTTTTTTTCTTTTTTTAAATTTTTTTAATGATATTTTTGATGTCAATGGCTAGAAAAATAGGCTCAAACTATTAAATTTAAATCTAACCCTAAATTTTATTGTTGGGCTTAATTTTTATAAAATTAAATTTTTTATTGAGGTTAGTGATTATAATTACAAAAAATGGGATCTATCTATAAAATGGGATCTAAAGCCCAGACTTTGATAGCCTTATAGTTCGGCTGACCTTGGTCGCATCATTATTGTTACGTATATCGTCATTTTTTTTTAATTTTTTCTTATCTATTTATATACAATAAAAGAGCATCAATA
Source organism: Ilex paraguariensis (assembly GCA_963454935.2). Lineage (NCBI taxonomy): Eukaryota > Viridiplantae > Streptophyta > Magnoliopsida > Aquifoliales > Aquifoliaceae > Ilex > Ilex paraguariensis. Next base: position 177,375 of record CAUOFW020006769.1, on the reverse strand, counting down.
CAGGTGAAGGAATAAATGTGATACAATCAAATTATATATAATGACGATGAAGAAATTCATTCTACTAATTGTTTAATGTTAATCAACCTTATAAATTGGACCAATCTTATACACTCCAATCATGATATTCTTTCCTTTTTCATTAATGGATTGACCACTATCTCATACACTCATCTCATGTTGGACCAAATTGAGAATTGAAATCAATTTTTTTAAGATGCACCTACTAACATATTTAGTAGTTTTTAAATTTTCAAAATTTAAGAAACTTTTTAATTCAATTATGTGTATAGATCTTGACCATTCAAAGTGAATTAGATGATCTTCCAATTCTTAAGAACTTGGTGGGAACCGAATCTACAAGTGTAGATCTAATTTTTTTAATTGATCTAAGATGAAGGGCGAGACGCAGATGAAGAGAGAGGGAGGCTGAGAGTTTAAGATGACTCAGACGAGTGACAATTGAGACAGGAAGGCTGAGAGAGGGATCAGAGAGTCATGGAGGCGTAGAGGTGAAAATTTGAAGTGAAGTGAAAGTCTGAACTCTAAAAATTAAAAATAAATACTAACCCTAGTTAAATATATTTATATATTTATGTATATTTGGATTCAATCCGATTTAATAATTGGGTCAACCCAATTTTAGTATTCGGGTTGAACCCGATAATCCAAGACCTCAACCTGAGACTTACTCAAATTCAATTCGGATTGAAATTTTTTTGCCCATACCCAACTCAAGTAATAAAAATTCTAACCCAAATCTTATTTTTTTAAGGTTAGATTCAAGTTAAATTCAAGTTAACTCGCGTAAATTACACCACCCTTAGCAACCACCCACTAACTCGGTAACCCAAATTCCCTATCAAAATCTCAAGACTTTAGTGGGGTTTGTCTTCTTTGCTTCATATATATTTACTCTTGGAATGACAATTGGCATTCACTTTCTCTACTTTGCTTAGGTGGCCGTATGCATCACAATAGTCTCACCACATCCACTTGAAAATATTCAATGTAACGATGACCTGCATTATCATCGCCGCTTAGTAGTGTCATTGTCAAAATAAAAGAATAAGTGAATATTACATAATTTATATCCTTTTCAAAATAAAAGAATAGAAAAAGGTATATTTTATTTATTTAATTATACTTTTATTAAATAATAATATCATGTAATAACGTTATTTCATTGTTACATTAAATATTCACTCCAATAAAACATTTTTGTCATCAACCACTTCACTCCTTAACCATAGTTGTTTTAAAAGGATACTACTCAACCATCGGGTTGGGATATCCCAACAGACAAAGGGCTGCGTTGGACAGCAGTACAAAAGTAGTCCATAGTCCATGGATTGTTTACTAAGCCGATCCTTATGGGTCTTAAACGGAAAATGTAACAATGATATGGCGTCCCGCAGTCTGTGCCTTTTTGGAGTTTAAATTGTAATTAAAAAAGAGGTTATTTATTTTTAAAAATAATATTTTATTTAAAATTTATTCTTTTCATTTTTTGAGATACTCATTGCCCAAGTTTAAAATGATAATGTAAATAGAGAATTATAGACTTTGTCAATTTTATGGTGTATAAAAATAATAAATAAACAAACAAAGATAGATAGTCAAAATAAAAAAAAGGTAGATCAGTTACCCTTTGTTAGCTAGATAGAGAGCAAAATATATATATATGGATAAAGTGAAAGTGGAACTCTGTTGGTCTTTCAAATTTACCGTGCACAGAGGGGTTGAGAGAAAATGTTGAAAAATTCACTTTTCACTGTTATTTTTTCTTTTTCTTTTTTTAATTTTTTTTAATGATATTTTTGATGTCAATGGCTAGAAAAATAGGCTCAAACTATTAAATTTAAATCTAACCCTTAATTTTATTGTTGGGCTTAATTTTTATAAAATTAAATTTTTTATTGAGGTTAATGATTATAATTACAAAAAATAGAGTCTAACTAAAAATATGGGACCTAAAGCCTAGACTTTCATAGCTTTAGAGTTGGGCCGGTCATGATCACGTCATTATTGTTACGTATATCGTCATTTTTTTTTTATTTTTTCTTGTCTATTTATATACAATAAAAGAGCATCAATACAGGTGAAGGAATAAATGTGATACAATCAAATTATATATAATGACGATGAAGAAATTCATTCTACTAATTGTTTAATGTTAATCAACCTTATAAATTGGACCAATCTTATACACTCCAATTATGCTATTCTTTCCTTTTTCATTAATGGATTGACCACTATCTCATACACTCATCTCATGTTGGACCAAATTGAGAATTGAAGAAGTTTTCAAGATTTAAGAAATTTTTTGAATCAATTAAATGTATTTATGTGTATAGATCTTGACCATTCGTGTGAACTGGTAAAGGCACTCACTGTTTGTTTTGAATATGAAGAACTAAGCTCAAAGGTGTAAAGTGTGGGCTATACACTTAATTAAAATATTTGTAGCCCTCTATATAATTTTTAAATTACAAATATATTGCTGAAATTTTTTATTATTTGTTTGAAAACTCTTTTAGAATTTGTATTTAAAAGTTCAACTTAAATTCCAGAGGTATATTTTTAACATAAAGAGGTCGGATATGAGGCATAGCCACTGTTTTGGGTTTATATTAAAAATTATGAGAATTTTCTTGTATTATTTGGTATTTTTGGGTATCTTTTGAACCCAGAAATAATTATAAAATATGTACATGTAATTTTATACCGTTTGTGACCCTCTACTATTTTTCAAGTGGAGTAAGGATCCTAGAAAATATTTTGGCATCGTGGAATGATTGTTCTTTGTATGAATGAATTATGTGGTATTTTTGATTAATTAAGTGTAATTAAATGCCATAAAAAATTGAAAGTAATAATTTTCACATGAGATTATGGATCTCGTTCTCTCGCTAAAGTCAACCTACCTATATGCGAGCCTTGTCTGGCTGGTAAAGTCTGCAAAAAGCCTTTTGGCAAGACTGTTAGAGCTGCTGAACAACTAGAGTTAATCCATTCCGATATTTGTAAACCAATGAATGTGAAGGCACGTCATAGCGTTTCTTATTTTCTTACCCTGATAGCTTATTACATGCGATATGGTTAGATCTATTTGATAGTTTACTGCCATGAAGCATTGGATTGTTTCAAATGTTTCTTGGTTGAGATTGAAAATCAAATAGAAAAGAGTGTAACAGTTCTTCGCACAGACTGTGGGTGTGAATATTTATCTGATCAATTTAAAGGTTTGTGTGAAGAAAAGGGGATACGCAGATAACTTACTATTCTTGGTATTTCGCAACAAAACAATGTTGCAGAGAGAAGAAATAGAACATATTATTGGATATGGTTAGGTCAATGATGGCACAAGCCAACCTCCCAATATCTTTTTGAGGGGATGCATTATTGATCGCTACCTACATACTTAATCAAGTGTCTTCTCAGTCAGTTCCTTCTATCCCATACAAGTTATGGCATGACAAAAGGCCTAATTCGGGGCATTTGCACCCATGGGGTTCAGCTGGTTATGTGCACAATACATCACATAAATATGGAAAGGTAGGCCCTAGAGCAAGTAAGTATATCTTTATAAGGTATTCAGAAAACTCAAAGGGATATGTGATGTATGGTAAACACCCGAATGAACAAACGATTGAAGTGGAGTCGCACGATATCAATTTCAATGAGACGAATTTTCCTAGCATTGGTGACACTAGTAAGAATCTTGACTTCTATGAATTGGAGGAACTTGCAGATCTCTTACCATCTTCTATGGTTATTAAGGGTGATCTTCAACCTAGTGGGAGTGTACTAAATAGTGGGAATGTATCACTAGATTTACAAGATTCTCAAGTCCGAGAGTGGACATATTCCCTGTCGTCATTTTGATATTGAAGGAAATGTTTTCATGTATTCACCGATCGATGAGGAAAAGNATGTATATTAAACCATAACACAATAACTTGTTAGGTTAGCCGGAAGGTATATGCGACAATCAAATAATCCAAGTAAACCAGAAGGCAAGCCATTCAGAAAGAATACTTGAATTATTCAATCAATAGTTTTGTACCATGCATCAGTTAAACAACCCTAGCGAACCAGAAGGCAAGCCATTAAGTTGGAATACTATAGTTATTCAACAGGCAAGTTGATGATTCACTGATGACGAAATTCCGATTTACTCATTGAATCAAAAGCATTTGCTAGGTCGAGACTTAACCCGTCTATAATCAATCAATCGCCTTTTACGCAATGCCCAATCACGTACATCACTGTATCATGCATGAAGTACATGACTAGTAGATAGGATGGTGTAGAATATTAAGTACTACTCGGTGATCATAACCATGAGCATATTATAAATATAACCGTCCATCAATAAAGGGAGGTATATATAGCAATAAAGCATAGTTAAACATCGGAATTTCCATAGCTTAAACAATAATATACATATGTTCACCCTTCACTAAAAGGTAAAAGTGGACTACTCACACCCTATTGCTATTAACAAGCAAGAGATACAAGACAGTTTCATTACAATACTAAATAAAACACAGACACTCCTTCCCCGAGGAATAGTTAAAATACTTTAATACCACTTAAAGCACAAAGGGGACAGAAGTTCAACCTTCCAAGTAGAAAGTTATAACAAAAATGAAGAAGTAACATAAATTCTGGCTGGAGAGTAGGTTAGACAGGATCTCTCTCTTGATTCTCTTTGAATCTTCATTAATCTCCCTTGATTTCTCTCTTTGGATTTAAACTTAAGCTCTCCTCCTCCAAACTCTCGACAATGATGCTGGCAAGGCCTATTTATAGGCCAAAGAATCTGGTGGAATGTAGAAGAGGAAGTAAGGCGGTTTCGTAACCGTCCGGATGCCATCACCACTGTCCGNGAATGTAGAAGAGGAAGTAAGGCGGTTTCGTAACCGTCCAGACGATGCTAAATCTCTGGATTGTTGTGGTGAAGTTCTTCCTTGTTTTGGCATGGTCTTGTTGTAATTACATTTGCATCCTTTGCTAGTTTAGACTTTTACAGATTACTCCCCATAATTTCCAGCAATTACGCATAAAATCCTGCAAAATATAGAATTTTCGTATTAACCCTAATTTGCTGTAACAACACACTTTTAGCCTAATTTTATATTCATGCTTTACTAATTAACCTAACTAATTAACACACTTGTTAGGCTTAATTAGTTTGTCTCAAAAGACTTACATTAAAAAGATCCTTGAACATTTTCGCATGCATGACTCAAAATCCATAGACACTCCAATGGAGAAACGATATGCCTTAAGCATCAACCAATGCCCTAAGGAAAATGAAGAAAAGAATCAAATGTCCAGAGTGTCTTATACTGTTATGGTTGATAGTTTGATGAATGCTATGTTGTGTATTCGACCTGACATCTGCTATGCAGTTGGTATGGTCAGTCACTATCAGAGTAATCTTGAACCCATTCATTGGAAAGCGATAAAAAGGATTCTTTGATACATTCATGAGACTGTTGACCTTGTCTTATGCTATCATGGTAGAGATCTTAGACTGAGAGGTTACAACAATGCTGGTTGGGATAGTGACAAAGATGAGCGTAAATCCACGTTGGGTTACGCATTCACCCCGGAAGGTGGAATTATTTCATGGTGCGATAAGAAGCAGACTTGCATTGCCCTGTCCACAATGGAGTCAGAGTATGTGGCTTATTCAGTAGTTGTCCAAGAAGCTGTTTGGTTGAGGAGATTCCTCTAGTGCTTAGATATTACATCCCATACACATGAGGTTGCACTTGTATATTGTGGTAGCACATCCAATTTGGCATATGTGAGGGATCCCAAGTATTATTGAAAAACCAAGCACATCGATGTTTGTTATCACTACATTAGAGATATGGTTGTGCAAGGGGTGGTAATCCTAAAGCATATCTCTACTAGCAATATGGTAGCTAATCCATTGACTAAGCCCATTGCCAAAATTTTTTTGTCCCATATTAGGAACATGGGACTTCATAGATTTGATATGTTTGGACTCTTTTTGTAATTGATCTTATTATGAGTATGCAATCCTTATATGATTTCTTCTTGGAATGGTTGTTACATTATTTAAATACGCATCTTTATGTCAAATGTGTCACTAGGCTTGAATTGACCTACTCACACGGGTGATTCACCTTGGTGTTGAAAGTGAGCAAGATGAGACTTTTATATCTTTGACGCCTAAGAGGTGAACAAGATAAACACAAACATCATTGCATATGTCACCTTAGTTAGAACTAAGATGAGACCTCATTAGGTTGAGCATAGAGTACCTCTATAACTCTATGGAGCCTAAATAGAACTGGATGTGAGTTTTCAAGCTAGCGCTATGAGAGTGACTTGGTTGAAAACTTTAGGTTAGACACTTTTGTAGTGACTAGACTAAGATCTGTATGACGTTCTTTTATTCTTTCAAATGTGACATGCCTATTATTTTAGAGAACAACGTCATAGCATACGTTTCATACCGTATGTGCTTGAAGCCGACTGATAATGGTGAGTGTTGAATGATCCCTACTTCAACACTGTGTGAGCCACATGGATTCTTTTCTTATATATATCCTGGTTGACGTGTAACTATGTCATGAAAGGGATGCTCAATGTTGTTACTTTAGCATGTACCCCAGGACCATGATTGATGCAGTCTTGCGAGGCATGACTAGGAAAGCAGTTGAGTCTAGTTTGATTGGCATGAGGGCCGGGGAAGATTATTCAATTATACACCATGTTTTGTAACTCATTGTCGGGCAACTTTGTTGTATTTATTTTTTCGATGAAGTCATGAGTGCACTACATAGTTGGGGTTTAGCATTGCTTATTTTGAGGGGTTAAGAGTGTTATCTCATGTGTAATCGAATGATCTAAGGTAGTACGAGATGTTTCCAAGTGATGTACTGTGTTAGTTTGATGATAACTTAACATAGTATTCATCTTGTTTGCATATGGTTCTTGTGAGGTCTCATGTACCATTTCTTGTATGAGATGATGAGTGAAAGAGAGATTTTTTGGGAGACGACTTGCCCTATATGGGCGAGTGGGAGATGTGAGTATTTTATGAGTCAATATTTGGAACCAAACTCGAACCTTGATCTGCCCACCTGGAACAACTGGGCTTGACCTGGTGATNCATTAACCCTAATTTGCTGTAACAACACACTTTTAGCCTAATTTTATATTCATGCTTTACTAATTAACCTAACTAATTAACACACTTGTTAGGCTTAATTAGTTTGTCTCAAAAGACTTACATTAAAAAGATCCTTGAACATTTTCGCATGCATGACTCAAAATCCATAGACACTCCAATGGAGAAACGATATGCCTTAAGCATCAACCAATGCCCTAAGGAAAATGAAGAAAAGAATCAAATGTCCAGAGTGTCTTATACTGTTATGGTTGATAGTTTGATGAATGCTATGTTGTGTATTCGACCTGACATCTGCTATGCAGTTGGTATGGTCAGTCACTATCAGAGTAATCTTGAACCCATTCATTGGAAAGCGATAAAAAGGATTCTTTGATACATTCATGAGACTGTTGACCTTGTCTTATGCTATCATGGTAGAGATCTTAGACTGAGAGGTTACAACAATGCTGGTTGGGATAGTGACAAAGATGAGCGTAAATCCACGTTGGGTTACGCATTCACCCCGGAAGGTGGAATTATTTCATGGTGCGATAAGAAGCAGACTTGCATTGCCCTGTCCACAATGGAGTCAGAGTATGTGGCTTATTCAGTAGTTGTCCAAGAAGCTGTTTGGTTGAGGAGATTCCTCTAGTGCTTAGATATTACATCCCATACACATGAGGTTGCACTTGTATATTGTGGTAGCACATCCAATTTGGCATATGTGAGGGATCCCAAGTATTATTGAAAAACCAAGCACATCGATGTTTGTTATCACTACATTAGAGATATGGTTGTGCAAGGGGTGGTAATCCTAAAGCATATCTCTACTAGCAATATGGTAGCTAATCCATTGACTAAGCCCATTGCCAAAATTTTTTTGTCCCATATTAGGAACATGGGACTTCATAGATTTGATATGTTTGGACTCTTTTTGTAATTGATCTTATTATGAGTATGCAATCCTTATATGATTTCTTCTTGGAATGGTTGTTACATTATTTAAATACGCATCTTTATGTCAAATGTGTCACTAGGCTTGAATTGACCTACTCACACGGGTGATTCACCTTGGTGTTGAAAGTGAGCAAGATGAGACTTTTATATCTTTGACGCCTAAGAGGTGAACAAGATAAACACAAACATCATTGCATATGTCACCTTAGTTAGAACTAAGATGAGACCTCATTAGGTTGAGCATAGAGTACCTCTATAACTCTATGGAGCCTAAATAGAACTGGATGTGAGTTTTCAAGCTAGCGCTATGAGAGTGACTTGGTTGAAAACTTTAGGTTAGACACTTTTGTAGTGACTAGACTAAGATCTGTATGACGTTCTTTTATTCTTTCAAATGTGACATGCCTATTATTTTAGAGAACAACGTCATAGCATACGTTTCATACCGTATGTGCTTGAAGCCGACTGATAATGGTGAGTGTTGAATGATCCCTACTTCAACACTGTGTGAGCCACATGGATTCTTTTCTTATATATATCCTGGTTGACGTGTAACTATGTCATGAAAGGGATGCTCAATGTTGTTACTTTAGCATGTACCCCAGGACCATGATTGATGCAGTCTTGCGAGGCATGACTAGGAAAGCAGTTGAGTCTAGTTTGATTGGCATGAGGGCCGGGGAAGATTATTCAATTATACACCATGTTTTGTAACTCATTGTCGGGCAACTTTGTTGTATTTATTTTTTCGATGAAGTCATGAGTGCACTACATAGTTGGGGTTTAGCATTGCTTATTTTGAGGGGTTAAGAGTGTTATCTCATGTGTAATCGAATGATCTAAGGTAGTACGAGATGCTTCCAAGTGATGTACTGTGTTAGTTTGATGATAACTTAACATAGTATTCATCTTGTTTGCATATGGTTCTTGTGAGGTCTCATGTACCATTTCTTGTATGAGATGATGAGTGAAAGAGAGATTTTTTGGGAGACGACTTGCCCTATATGGGCGAGTGGGAGATGTGAGTATTTTATGAGTCAATATTTGGAACCAAACTCGAACCTTGATCTGCCCACCTGGAACAACTGGGCTTGACCTGGTGATTGGTGGTTGGTTAGGGATATGTCTCNGAGAGGTTACAACAATGCTGGTTGGGATAGTGACAAAGATGAGCGTAAATCCACGTTGGGTTACGCATTCACCCCGGAAGGTGGAATTATTTCATGGTGCGATAAGAAGCAGACTTGCATTGCCCTGTCCACAATGGAGTCAGAGTATGTGGCTTATTCAGTAGTTGTCCAAGAAGCTGTTTGGTTGAGGAGATTCCTCTAGTGCTTAGATATTACATCCCATACACATGAGGTTGCACTTGTATATTGTGGTAGCACATCCAATTTGGCATATGTGAGGGATCCCAAGTATTATTGAAAAACCAAGCACATCGATGTTTGTTATCACTACATTAGAGATATGGTTGTGCAAGGGGTGGTAATCCTAAAGCATATCTCTACTAGCAATATGGTAGCTAATCCATTGACTAAGCCCATTGCCAAAATTTTTTTGTCCCATATTAGGAACATGGGACTTCATAGATTTGATATGTTTGGACTCTTTTTGTAATTGATCTTATTATGAGTATGCAATCCTTATATGATTTCTTCTTGGAATGGTTGTTACATTATTTAAATACGCATCTTTATGTCAAATGTGTCACTAGGCTTGAATTGACCTACTCACACGGGTGATTCACCTTGGTGTTGAAAGTGAGCAAGATGAGACTTTTATATCTTTGACGCCTAAGAGGTGAACAAGATAAACACAAACATCATTGCATATGTCACCTTAGTTAGAACTAAGATGAGACCTCATTAGGTTGAGCATAGAGTACCTCTATAACTCTATGGAGCCTAAATAGAACTGGATGTGAGTTTTCAAGCTAGCGCTATGAGAGTGACTTGGTTGAAAACTTTAGGTTAGACACTTTTGTAGTGACTAGACTAAGATCTGTATGACGTTCTTTTATTCTTTCAAATGTGACATGCCTATTATTTTAGAGAACAACGTCATAGCATACGTTTCATACCGTATGTGCTTGAAGCCGACTGATAATGGTGAGTGTTGAATGATCCCTACTTCAACACTGTGTGAGCCACATGGATTCTTTTCTTATATATATCCTGGTTGACGTGTAACTATGTCATGAAAGGGATGCTCAATGTTGTTACTTTAGCATGTACCCCAGGACCATGATTGATGCAGTCTTGCGAGGCATGACTAGGAAAGCAGTTGAGTCTAGTTTGATTGGCATGAGGGCCGGGGAAGATTATTCAATTATACACCATGTTTTGTAACTCATTGTCGGGCAACTTTGTTGTATTTATTTTTTCGATGAAGTCATGAGTGCACTACATAGTTGGGGTTTAGCATTGCTTATTTTGAGGGGTTAAGAGTGTTATCTCATGTGTAATCGAATGATCTAAGGTAGTACGAGATGTTTCCAAGTGATGTACTGTGTTAGTTTGATGATAACTTAACATAGTATTCATCTTGTTTGCATATGGTTCTTGTGAGGTCTCATGTACCATTTCTTGTATGAGATGATGAGTGAAAGAGAGATTTTTGGGGAGACGACTTGCCCTATATGGGCGAGTGGGAGATGTTAGTATTTTATGAGTCAGTATTTGGAACCAAACTCGAACCTTGATCTGCCCACATGGAACAACTGGGCTTGACCCGGTGATTGGTGGTTGGTTAGGGATATGTCTCTATCTCCTAATCAATTTAGGAGATCATGAAATCATACTTATCTAAGTAGTTACAACCACCTATAAGTATACTAGCTATGCAATACGTGTTTTGCACGTAAATAATTTTCGCATACACAATGTTAATAAAAAAATATTAGGTATATGTGTACTTACATTAAATATCATATCAAATTTATCAAAAATCATATTTTTATAGCTCGTATTATACTATAAAATTCAAAAAATATTTTATGTTCCCAACGATTTGTTGTTCTAATTATAAAAAAAAAAGATAAAAATAATTCATTTGGAATTCGTTTAATTAAGTTTTAACTTGAATAAAATAACAATAATTGTCAATATTCTTAGGTCAGTAAGGATAAAATTTTAATAACACTTTGGGTTTTTAAAATAGCGTTTTTTTTTTGTTAATTTCATACTTAATATACGAATTTTATCAATTTGGTCTATAAAATGGTCCCTAACCAGACGATTCATTAAGTTTTTTTATGTAAGTGACTACATGTCATTCTATCATTTAGTATCACGCGACCAACATGTTATCACTTCTGTCAAAAACTTAACAAATTGTTTGTGTAAAGATTATTTAAACCATTAACTTTGGAGACCACATTGACAAAATTGATTCAATGAAAACCAAACTGATAAAACATGAATATTTCAGAGACTAAAAGTGTTATTAACCCTAAAATATAATACACTACTCTATAATATATATTTTAAAAGAATATTAAAACTATAAAATTCAAGTTTTATTTAGAAATACACTACAATTTTTTTTATATAAACTCTTAATAAAGTATAAAAATTTTACTGTGATTGAAGAATTATGTTAATTTAACAAAAATTATTTTTAAAAACTACATAAAAGATTATTTTTTATCTTAAAAATGAAATGATTACAATTTTAGATAAAAAAAAAAATATACATATATAAGCATAATGTTATTTTTATATTTGAAATGAATAATGTTAGATTGATGAAAGTTTAAAAAAAAAATTAAACACTTTATTGAAAACTATATTGATGCATATATTTTTTAAAAGTAATGCAGTCAATTAAAAAATTTCATAGATACTGATATTTATACATAGTGAATAAAGACCTAAAAGAGATATTATAGGTAATTTAGAGGTTTAAACACATAAGTATATGATGGTAATTTAAATATTTAACACAGAAGGATAATGTGGTATTTCAAATTCTTTGTAAAAGTAAAATAGTGAATTCAAAGTTTTTTATTTTTAAGTACTTTTATTAGTAATATAGATAAAAAAAAATACATATATAGAGATAATGTTATTTTTTTTTTTTGAAAAAAGTAAGGATCTATTGATAAAATTTTTGAATACTTTATTGAAAACTATAATGATACACATATTTTTTTAAGGGTTGCATAGTTAATTAAAAATTTTCATAGATATTGATATTTATACAAAGATAATAGAGAATTAAAAAAGATGTTATAAGATAATTTAAAGATTTAAATACATAAGATTGTGATTGTAATTTAGATATTTAACTATGAAAAGATAACGTGGTATTTAAAATTTTTTATAAGAGTAAAATAGTGAATCAAAATTTTTTCACTTAAAATACTTTTATTAGTAGTATTAGTTGATAAACACGTGCGTTGCAAGTGAACTATATTTCATAGAAAATCATATATATTAAAGTCGTGAACCACAATTCTATAAATTCACTTTTTTGGTAACATGGGTAAATAATTAGCGCAGAACAACTAAACCCAAAAAATATACTAAAGAAAATAATATTTCAAGTTAGCTCAAATACATCATTCTCGATTCCGTCCTTATATATCGCGTCTCTCGTCATAATTGGAGAAGGTTCAAAAAATAAATCATAATTGGAGAAACGTACTCGGTGATTTACTTTTCCCAAAGGATCTTTAAGCAGCAATTATATGCGAGCAGCCACATTTCCTCTTTCCCATAACCAAATGGAAGCAAGAGACCAACATTTTATGCTTGCTTCCTAGCAAAATTGCAGGCTAGGGAAAGTTGATTCCCCCCATAACAATCTAGTTTCAAGATAACATGATCAGACAGGTAAAAATATGATGTACCAACATGAGAAAAGGTAAACAACAAAACAAAAACATCAAGGCAGAGTCAAAAGATTCAGTTTAAATGTCTATTTTGCAATCTACTCTCCTCGCATGGGGTGCTTAGCAAGTTCTGATTTAAACCACTACTTATTACTCCAACAAACCCCTTGCCTAGGATGTTCATTTTAAGCAACTAAAGCATCAGTTCAGAAACCTATATCGAAACACTGGTGTGCATAGTGACTTAAAAAAAGATGTTCAAATATGTTAGCTTGATGCAAACATCAAACTCAAAAATTGCAGTAGATAAATAAAATAAAATATACAAATAAAGCAAGAACAATGTTGTGGGTCAAAAGGATGAACATCTACCCACTCTTAAGTTGCAAATCAAAGCATCACATCCGATCAAAACAATATGGAGAAGCCATCCACTTCCTTTGCAAGAACATCTAATCCTTGTGAAAGCTTCTCACTCTTCTTACCCAAATCTGAGATTGAATTCTGGAATGCTTCAACTTCAACAAGTCACACCCCATTCTGGATCATGGGGTACAATATGTTGACAACTATATAATTTGCCTCAAGCTCTCTCAACACTGTACACTTCCACTCGAAAATATATTTCTTATCCCTCTGTTAACAAAAAGCTACAGCTCGATAAAAGCTTCTGCCCACAAGCATATTTCGAGAACTTGGAAATCCCTCAACTTCTATACCGAACCTGAGAATGCAGCCATAAAGATGCTACAAACAAACAAAATTACCACCTTAACTCCATACATAGCACGCGTCAAAACCTTGGCTTTGGTTGAGTTTTTCACCTTAGGATGGTTAAGTGTTTTAGTAAGATTGTCTAGCATGGAAGAACAGTTCTCAAGTGTTGAGTTCTTTCAATTAATGTGCTGCCTCCATCAAATGAAGCATGAGCATGCAAAAACTTTTTTGGAGTGGGGCATTCCAAGTTATGCAAGACGCATTGAAATAAGAGATGGCCTTGATTCAGGTGTGACAGCTCAGACCTAAAAGCAATGCAGCTATCAAACCNGCATGCAAAAACTTTTTTGGAGTGGGGCATTCCAAGTTATGCAAGACGCATTGAAATAAGAGATGGCCTTGATTCAGGCGTGACAGCTCAGACCTAAAAGCAATGCAGATATCAAACCACTTCACACTATTGTCCAGATATACATCAATTCATTTCTCATCCTAATTCAACACAGGGAGTTCAAAGGAGGTAATGAGGACTTTTATATTAGTGTGCGTGTCACAGAGGGACTTCATTACAAACCTCATCCATGATAGGATAAGTACAGCCTCCTGTCTTTTGGCTTAAACTTCCTAAACCCCTCTGCCAAGGTTTCCTCAAACGTGTTCAACAGTTCATGGAGCCATGGAGAGAGGGTGGACCCTTAGGTAACACAATACGAAATGGATTTCCAAATGGGAATAATGGTCTATGTGGATCCCATGGAAGACTCATTCCAATGTGTCAAATGCAAAATATCTAAAACAACACTCGTACAACTGAATGAGAAGACAATTTCTCAAGACTGATCATAGGTGCATATGTACATAAATATAGCAGTTCAATGCAAAGAGTTGTTTTCTTTTCTTTTTTATAATAAAAATCACATATGTAAAGATTTTTTTTCTGGCTTTTACCATTTCTCACTTAAACAAATCGCAGTTCAACCAATTAAGGCTAAGTTAATACTATAACAAGGATCGTTTATCCAATCTCAGATATATGTAAAGTGTAAGATAAGTATTCAGAGCAACAACTGTTATGATATAGGGCGAGTTTCTAATAGCCTTCAATTCAAACCAACCTGACAAATCAAATTCAGATGCAGAAATTATTTATATCTCACAACAAAATTATAAGATTCACCAATATGTTTGGTTGTCGACATGAACTAAATGTGTCAACCATTTCTTCTCCTAACTTCATGAAAATTTATTACCATATGGCAGCAATCATCACAAATTATGGCAAAAGGTCACAATACTACCAATTTCTCACATAAAGTGAAGTTTAATTGTTATTTCATAACCCCATTCATTCTAACAGCAGTTATGGAATCCTGCATCTAGCAGCAGTCATGAGAAGGATGAGGTATAGCACATCTAATTTGATTGTATTATTCCAGAATCCTACATATCTGGGTAGGAGTTATTTGGTCTAATGCAAATGACAAAAGACCAGACTCAAGTTTCAAGGTAGTAAAGTGTTAGATACCGAGTATGTTAGTTATGAACTCATTGTCAAATGAACAAGTTCAAACCTGTACGTTTGTGGTGAAGATTGCCCATTTACTTATATTAGAGGTTTTCCTGAATACAGCATTATTCTAAATTTGGTAGTATTTATATTTGCAGCCCATTTTTGCGATTTTGCTTTAGTAAATTCATGCATATAACTAAAATATTTGCTCTTATTCAAAGTTATAGGTCTTTGTGTCAGGCAAAATTTTTCCTAATAAAATAACTAATGTCCACTATCTTTTTTAAAGTTAATAATAGCAGTAACATCAACTAATTCATTCTTTTAGACTGTACCGATTCTAGGCACTTTAAATTGATTTCCTACCTCTAAAGTCTACAAAACACTTCCCGTGCAGAGTTTTTTGTCGTTGCACGTTTTCATTGTATTATATTCAAGAAGACAAACAATAAACAACAAACAACGCCATAAAACAAAAGTAAAAATAAAAATAAAAAAGAAACACAATTGGATTTCTATACAAATACTAACAACCAGAACTCATTAAGTAAATTCAAACCCAATACCCACTACAGCTACAAGTATCAAAAGATTCAAATTTCTTTGACTATATAATAAAGACTTATATGCAAGCTTAAATAAAAAAAAATTAAAAGTTACTTCTATTTTCTCATTCCAGAGGTTGAATTCAATGACTAATTTTGGCGCTCGATTACAGAAAATTATATTCTATACAAAATGTATAAAATTACAAGAGGATAATGACTAACCCCAGACATCAGAGGAATAATTTGTTAACAAAAATTTGTCACCTGATGAAGCAGTGCAGTGATGTTTGTGGAATACCAAGAAACAAAATACAACCAACGTTTGACAGAGAAGGGCGAAGGCGAGGCGAAGGTTGTTGACAATGCGAAATATGAACTGGGAGGATGTGTGGGAAGTGGTGTGGCCATTTTTATTTTGGACATTACTTCCTGTAATTTTGGAATTAAAAGAAACAGAGTGTGGGTTGCTAATTGATTTCTAGAATGGCAAAGGGTGCAAGGCATTGCGATCATAATTGATTCTTAAATTGAATTAGTATAATTAAAGAAATTTGGGGAGAAATAATAGGTGAAGGTATAGAACCTGGGTTGTACGGAGAAGCCCTTAAATCTGCTAATAATAAGTTGTAGGGACTCAAAGGCAGAATTAAAGAGAGATGGAGAAGAGGCATGACGGTTTGGTCTTCGTTGATGTGTGAAAACGCAGGGGCGAGAGAGAGAGAGACGGGTCAGTACAGGAGTAAAAGGAAGAAGAGTAAGTGGTGATTAGGGTTACTTTAAATTTGCTATTAAAGACGAAGGATGTAGATGACATTATTGTGTTTTTGGAAGACAAAAGTGAAAATAAAATGTTTTTCATGGATTCTCATATTTTAACGTTGTACAGATGTCTAGTGAACGGGTTAAACCTCATATTATTACACGTGACACAATATTAAATGTGTTCACGTGATATTGATAAAACCAGTCATGTGATGAAGGATTTTCTATTAAGAACTTTCTAACTGAGTCGAACTAATTAGAGGTTCGGCAATATATTGGTTCTCTTTATGACCGAACTCATCAGTCCGTTCGGTAAAGCAATGAAAGAGCTCAGTTGTACTAAACCGAGTCCGATAAAGTATTCAACAAGGCAATTGAGAAAATCGGTTTGTGCCAAATCACGTTCCTTAATCTGTTCGGCAAAAATCAAATGTGATCGGCATTTGATATGTTCGAGCTGTTTTAGATAAACAGAAGGATAAGGATACGCCTATAACTTAGGCAATCAGATAAACGAATTAACGAAATTGTAGATATCAGGAGAAATTATTGGAGAAATGTTAGTAACTTCTCAAATTGAATGATTGAATAGAAGGAAGGTGTGTCACCTTGAACCTAAATTCATGAAAACCCTAAGGGGACAACGATCTATAAAAACCAAAAGGAGCCAAGGTGAAAGGTACGTTGAACCCTCCTTATCTTCTTCCATTCGTTTCATTATCCTTACTGACTTAAGTATCGGAGTACCTTCGATCGAAGCACTTCGATTTTGGGCAGTGTGTTGGTTTTGCAGGAAGAGGAAGATTGGGAGATCGAGTTCAGAATCCTATAACCATTTCAATTCCAGTATGAGGTAATCTCAATTTTTTGCCTCTTACATTTGGCGCTGTCTGTGGGAAAGATCATCATTTTTCAGAACAAAAAGTTACGATGTCAAGACTCAGAAGCGCAATTGGATCACCTGTAGGCAGTTTTTCCTTAGGAAATTCTGATCCTGTGTCTCATCCTTGTGACAGCAACGCAAGGTTGCATGCAGTCAGAAGCCCCTTCAGAATCAGTGAGGATGACGAGGTATCCTCTACAAGTTTCAAGCCCTCAAAAAATCAGAACCAACAGAGCCAGGATCATGGTAAGTCCCTCCGTGCCAAAGGGGATGACCATTCCTTGGCAAAGCTAGTCTAGTCCCTGCAGGATTGACTTGACGCCCATGACAAACTGTTTAAGAAATCCTATGCTAGGGAGAAAGATTTGATTCGAGAAAACGAAAAGTTAAAGGCAAAGTTGAAAGAGGTGACTAGAAGGTCAAAGCGGGCGAGAGAAGATTGGCATGAAAGTCCGGGACGAAAGCCTAGCAGAATTAAAATTTGCCGATGAGAAAGATTACCGGCAGAAGAAGCCTCAGATCCAGGAGGAAGATACGTGGAAGCGGTATATCAACGAAGAACTCAACCTTAGCTTGAAGAAACCAGAACAGAGGTCGGCTAAGGACCTAGCCGGAAAAGCAACAAAGGAGTACAGAGACGGTTTGGAGTTATCACCATTCACTACTTGGGTTAAAAAAAAACCACGAATCCCGAGCAAGTTTGTCGTCCCGAACTTCAAGTTGTACGACGAAAAGACCGACCTAGCCTCACATATCAGGCACTTCCGACAACTAATGACCATCCACCTAAGAAACGAGCCATTGCTCTACACTATCTTCCCTAGCAGTCTGGGGGAGTCCGCCATGAAGTGGTTCGACAGCTTACCGAAAGGAACGATTAACGGTTGGTCTCAATTAGCCGAGCAGTTCACAGCTCAATTCATCACAAGCAGTAAACAACCAAAGGATATTGGGGCTCTACTGACGCTAAAAAAGAAGAGTAACGAAAGCTTGTGAGAGTATGTGCATCGCTATTGGGAAATCATGAATGAAGTCAAAGAGTGTAATCTAGATATTACAGTTGCATCCTTCAAGATCGGCTTGCCGAAAGAAAACCCACTATACCAATCGCTCACAAGGAGACCTGCTACTGACCTGGAAGAATTAATGACTAGGATTGAAAAAGTATGCCAAAGTGGATGACTACTTATCCAGAGAAGTGGTTAAGGAGCATCCGATCAGGAGACAGTTTGGAAGGGAAAAACAAGCTGAGCCGAATAGAGATGGAGGAAGGAAGTTTGAGAAGGAGAGATATCCCCAAAGGTCCCCTTTTTTGGGGGTGAATACATTGTTCAAAGAACCAATTTACAAGGTTCTAAGTCAGATCAAAGGTAAGTCGTTCTTCAAATGGCCAAACAAAGGTGATCCATCTAAAAGGAATCCGAATTTTAGGTGCTCGTATCACAGAGATATAGACCATATGACTGAGAATTGTCGATCTCTCAAGCAGCACCTAGAGGAGTTAGTCCAAGCTGGACATCTCACAGAATTCATTAAAAGTGAGCAGAAAACCAAAGGGGGGAGAACCGAGGCAAAAGGGGACTCCAACACTCTAGTTGGGGTAATTGATGTGATCCATGCCGCCACCAACCCTCAAATGTCCACGAACAACTCTGCTCGGGCTTATATTCAGAAAGCAGACAAAGACAGAGAAGTGTACGAGTTGAGAATGACCCCGGAGGTCGCCAACAAACGAATCAAGATAGAGGATACAGCCGAGGCGATCTATTTCACCGAGTAGGATTTGGTCGGCGTTCACCAACCGCACAATGACGCCTTGGTCGTCACACTTCGGATTGCCAATTTTGATGTGAGAAGGGCCCTGCTTGATCTGGGGAGTTCGTCAGAAATCATGTATATGGATCTATTCGAGAAGCTCAGCCTCAAGAAAGAAGATCTCAAGCCCTCGAATACTCCACTTATCAGATTCAGTAGAAAAATGGTTCTTCCCAAGGGAAAGGTCATGTTGCCTGTAAAGACAAAACCAGTTTGTGTTATGATCGAGTTCCTGGTAGTGGACACAGTCTTGGCATACTTAGCTGCACGAAATGAAGGCGGTACCATCAACGTACCATCAAATGCTGAGCTTCCCATCATCTGATGGAGTAGTAAATATTCGAGGAGACCAGGTTAGTTCTAGAACTTGCTTGTTGGCTTCTGTCAAGTTTAAAGACAAGGTAGAATGCCCAAGAAATTGCTCTATGGAAGAACAGATGAAATAGCAATCAATATCAGACAGAACGATTGACCCTGCCAACCAAGTTGTCAAAAACAGCCCTAAAGTACCTTAAGGCGAAGAAAGGGAGGCTACAAACCGAACAGTCAAAGACTTGATTAGAGTACCTCTAGACAAGGATGCTGACCAGGAAAAATATTTTTTGTTAGGAACAGCTCTTAGTTCTGAACAAAGGACAGAGCTCGTTACACTGCTGAAAGAATATGCCGATGTATTTTCATGGAGTACCACCGACATGCTTGGTGTACCGCCAAAAGTGGCATGTCATCACTTAAACATAGACCCGAGCTTCAAGCCAGTGAAGCAAAAGCTCAAGAGGTCAGCGGCACAATATCAGGAAGCAGTAAAAGAAGAAGTGGCTCGTTTGCTAGAGTCTCAAATAATTAGGGAGGTGAAATATCCGACCTGGTTGTCAAACACCGTTGTGGTAAAGAAGAAAAATGGGAAGTGAAAAGTCTGTGTTGATTTTACCGACTTGAATAAAGCGTGTCCAAAAGACAGTTTTCCCCTGCCGAAGATAGATCAGTTGGTAGACACAACAGCCGGGTACGAGCAGATGAGTTTCTTGGATGCCTACAAGGGATATCATCAGATCCCCCTTGCCAAGGAGGATCAAGAAAAGACTGCCTTTATAACGCCAGAAAAAACGTACTGTTACAGAGTAATGCCCTTCGGATTGAAGAACACAGGAGCAACATACCAGAGGTTACTAACGAAAATTTTTTCCCATATGATAGGTAGTACTATAGAAGTTTACATCGATGATATGGTAGTTAAAATTCGAAAAGCCACGAGTCATTGTGCCGACCTGAAGGAAACTTTCAATATTTTGCAAAAATATAACATGAAGTTAAATGCTAAATGCGCTTTCGAGGTCGACTCGGGGAAATTTTTGGGATTTCTGGTTACTCACCGAGGAATAGAGATGAATCAAGAGCAAGTGATGGCTATTGCCGAATTGAAATCCCCTCAAACTATAAAAGAGGTGCAGAAGCTAACAGGAATGACAGCAGCGCTTGGGAGATTTATATCCCGAACATCTGATAAATGCAGACCCTTCTTTCAGTCAATCAAAGAAAAACAGGGAGCACTCTGGAATCAGGAGTGTGAGGAAGCGTTTGCAAATCTGAAAGCATACTTAGCGTCTCCACCGGTTCTATCAACCCTGGATCCCGAGGAAGTGCTTTACCTATACCTGGCTGTATCAGAGCACGTTGTAAGTGGAGCATTGATGAGGAATGACTGTGGAAAGATGAAATCAATCTTCTATGTGAGCAAGATGCTCTTGGATGCAGAATCAAGGTATACTCCGTG
The DNA here is from genome assembly GCA_963454935.2 of Ilex paraguariensis. Classification (NCBI taxonomy): domain Eukaryota; kingdom Viridiplantae; phylum Streptophyta; class Magnoliopsida; order Aquifoliales; family Aquifoliaceae; genus Ilex; species Ilex paraguariensis. The sequence goes on along the minus strand of CAUOFW020006769.1, from coordinate 156,413 downwards.
GAAAAACTTACCCTGGCACTAATTAACTCGGCTAGGAAACTCAGGCACTACTTCCAAGCCCATCAGATCATAGTACTTACTGATCAACCGCTAAAGTCACTCTTCCATAAAGTCGATTTGTCGGAACGTGTTGCTAAATGGGCAGTGGAGCTAGGGGAATTTGACATTCGATTCAAACCAAGGAAGGCGATAAAGGGTCAGGTTGTGGCAGACTTTATCGCAGAATTTCTACCTAAGGATATCTCAGCGCAGACTGAAGAGACATCTTGCAACCAAGAAGGGGAGCTTGGCAGCAGTTGGGCACTGTTCGTCGATGGATCCTCAAATCAAAAGGGTGTTGGCATCGGCATTGTCCTAGTAAGCCCAGAAGGATGTACTTTGGAGAAAGCCATCAGGCTCAGATTTGAAGCCTCTAACGATGAAGCGGAGTATAAAGCTTTGATAGCTGGAGTAAGGCTGGCAGTCGAGCTGGGGGCAATGAAGCTTCAAATATTCTTCGATTCACAATTGGTGATGAATCAAATAATAGGGGAGTATTCAGCAAAGGATGAAAGAATGATTGCCTACCATGCCATTGCAGAAAGGGAACTGAGGCAGATACCTGAATATTCCATTCAGCAGGTTGGGAGAGCAAAGAATTCTCACGTTGATGCTTTGGCTTCGTTAGCCTCGGCCATTAACCTTGAAAGTGAGCGAACTCTTACTGTGAAATTACAGCCCGAGCCTAGTATTCAGTCGAGCAGTACCCGAGAAGCCCAATGCATTGACGCCGAGCTGAGTTGGATGGACCCTATAGTTAATTTCCTAAAGAATGGAACGTTGCCCGAGAAGAAGAAGAAAGCCCACAAGTTACAATTGAAAGCTGCTAGGTTCTTGTTATCACCTAAACTCGAGCTTTATCGACGTTCTTTTGGAGGCCCATATTTGAAGTGTGTACACCCGAAGTTAGTCCCAGACTTCTTATCTGAAATTCATGAAGGAAACTGCAGAGCTCACACATGCAGGAGATCTTTGGCTCACTGAGCCATCTCTCAGGGCTTTTGGTGGCCATATATGTAGAAGGACGCTCAACAGTTTGTGAGAAGGTGTGAGAAATGTCAGAAGTTCTCTCCAATACCGAGAAAACCTTCACAAGAGCTGCTTCCATTAGCTAGCCCATGGCCATTTGTTTAGTAGGGGCTAAACATAATGGGACCATTTCCTCGGGCACCAGGCAACAAGAAGTACCTTCTTGTCGCAATTGATTATTTCACTAAGTGGGTGGAAGCCGAGCCCCTAGCCAACATCAGAGATATCGATACGAGAAAATTTGTCTAGAAGTATATCATTACCAGGTTTGGGATACCGCATATGCTCATTTCAGATAATGGCACACAATTCGATAGTCGTCCTTTCAAAACTTTATACTAGCACTTCGGGATCCGGAATCATTATTCCACCCCCGCCTACCCTCAGAGCAACGGGCAAGCAGAAATCTCTAACAAAACAGTCCTAGATGGAATCAAGAAAAGGTTGGAGGATGCCAAAGGAAGATGGGTAGAAGAGTTTTCAAGTGTTCTGTGGACGTACCGAACCACAACTCGGTGTTCAACCGAAGAGACTCCCTTTGCCCTGGCATATAGGATGGAGGCTGTTATTTCATTGGAGATTGGCTTACCGACCTTAAGGACCAAGCTGGTGGAAAGTAACATTAATGATGTCGTCATCGCACGAGATCTCGATCTGGCCGAAGAAAAGAGAGAACAAACCGCCATAAAAATGGCTTCATATCAGACTCAGATGTCCCGAGCCTATAACAAGAATATAAACCCTCGGTCTTTCACACTTGGAGACTTAGTACTCAGGCGAGTATTAGGCTTGACTAAGAACCCAGCCCATGGGAAGCTCGGAGCAAACTGGGAAGGTCCATATAGAATAGTCAAAGTTGGGGGCAGCGGGTATTACGAACTCGAGAGCTTGGATTATAAGGAAGCACCGCGCCCCTGGAACACTGCGAACCTCAAAAAGTTCTATTTCTAAGAAGTACCTTTTTAATAGAACTTCAAAGTACCTTCAAAAATTTAAAGGTGCCCCTTAGGCGATGATATACCAGCAGTAAATGTACCAAGTCAAAGTTATCAATAAAAATTCGAAGATTCTTTTTTTTTGCACTTGCTTGGCATTATATGCGTCTTACTGCTAAGGCAGGGAGGCCAAAAAATCTGATAGAAGTCAAAAGCTTAAATCAGGCGCAGCCATCCGATCAAATCCAGGCCCTCAGCTAGGTATGACGATGTAAGCTGACTAGGGATGGGTTTGAGTACAATCAAATTAGCGAGTCGGTGCGGAATATAAACACTCTTAGATCTCAAGGGGACTTTGAGTAACTCTACTGAGGAACCAAGCTCTTTGAAGAAAGGCCGAGCAAGGGCCAAGACTTCAAGAGACTTGAAATTTTCTCTAAATATAAAAAGGTTCCTGTTGAGGAACCGAGCTCTTTGAAAAAAGGCCGAGTAAGGGTCAAGAATTCAAAGAGACTTGAAATTTTTTCTAAGTATAAAAAAGTTCCTGTTGAGGAACCGAGCTCTTTGAAAAAGGGCCAAGACTCCAAGAGACTTAAAGTTTTCTCTAAGTATAAAAAGGATCATGTTGAGGAACCGAGCTCTTTGAAAAAGGGCCGAGAAAGGGCCAAGACTTCAAAGAGACTTAAATTGTTTTCTAAATATAAAAAGGTTCCTGTTGAAGAACTGACCTCTTTGAAGAAGGGCGGACCAGGGCCATAACTTCAAGTATGACTAAAATTTGACTAAGTATAAAATCAATTTTTTGCTCAAACATTCTAAGAAAAAGAGAGATGATAAAAGTCGATTCTCATTCTCATTTAAACTTCAAAAAGTACAAGATCTTATAACAAGTACATCAAAAATTGCAGGTGCATCAGAAATTTCAAAAAAGTTCAAAAAGTATTCTAAGTGTTTGAAGGGGCAGGAGGCTAAGAGAAGCTTGGAGCTGAATAATTTGAAAAGAGTTCGGAAGTAAAAGGGACCCCTGCAGCAACTAGTGCAGCACGTCATCCCTTACCGAAGAAAACATCTTAAAGATAAGGGATTTGCAAGGCAAGATCATTTTTTGCTTTCTTAACTCCTTCATCATAAGCTGCATCTTCTTTCTCTTTTACCTCAGTCTTGTACTGATCAAATTCTTAAAGAAGGGTGGAATAGTCAAGTTGGGATTGATAAAGTTCTACGCTAACTTCGTGCTCGGACTTCTTCAGCTTTTCAACCTCTGAAGAAAGCTTCTGGTTTTTCTCAATCAAGCTTTGGTTTTGAGCCTGTAGAACCTTCATTTCTTTGCAAATTTTTGCATATTCCTCATCCATACTCTCCTTATTGGTCAGACCTGAAGTTCGAGCATAGATGGCGTCTTTCATTGCCTTATCTTTACGAGCTATCCGAGCTCCGACCTCATGGACTTTTTGCAGACCCTTAAAGTCGTGAAGAAAGAAAAGACTTAGAAAAATTTTAAGAAAGAGTAAAAAGCTTAAAGGAAGTCAGAATCAAGACTTACCAGGACCATATGTTGAATAGTCTGACGAGACACCACATCATCAGTTAGTACCTCATTCATTTCTAGGTCACGAGGTCGGAAAGGTGGAATTACTGACTTGGGAGAGAGAGTCGCCTCGGCCTCGACAATCCTCTGCCTCTTCGGGGTTGGGTCCTCGGTAAGCTCGAAAATGGAGTCTTCTTCAGGAGGAGGAGATTGAACAGAAACAAGGGGATTTAATTCGATTGGAATTGAAGTTTCACAGATCTGAGCCGCGTCAGCTTGATCACTGCTCGGAACATCGGCATTACTTGGAGAAACAGTCTCGGCAATAACCTTGGCAGCGGGCTCTTCTTCGATAACAATTGGGGGCACAGAAGTTGTTGCCAATTGTTCGGTAAGAGGGGTCGGCTCAACTGTTGATAAAAAAGTCTAAGAAATTCCTCACAGTTCTGCATCCAGAGGCTGCTATGGAAGGTCCCTTTTTTGCTCGGGGTGTCTTTTCCCAAGCAGCCTGGATGGCTTCCCCGATCTGCTGCAAGCGTTGCATTGAGTTGGTTCAACACAACGATAAAAGATATGTAGTTGGGCGTGTATCCAAGTAGTGTATGGGTAGCTCGGTAGAACAAAGATTCGTTGAAATCCCCAACCTTTTGAAGTTAGTCCAACTTAACAAAAAACTTAGGGATTGTGCCCTTCACAGTTTCTCCTACACGAGAATTATATCAAATTCAATAAAAAAAAGAAAGAATAGCGAATCTTTAGAGGAGAAGAAGATTCGAGTACTTGGTGCGCCTTCTTCATAAGGGCAACGATAGGAAGGAGAGGCTCTAGTGGGGTATTCCCAATTCCTAGAAATGAACACAATGTCATTTTCATGACCTTTGTTCAAATCGGGAAGGTGGGTAACCAGATAGCGGTCCTTTTTCCTCACTAATAGATAGTAGTTATCTCCAACAGCTTTGATGATATAGCAGTACAAAATCTCCCACAGCCCAAGACTCAGACCTAGAATCTTGTTCAAGGAGGACACCCCCATGACAATCCTGAAAAAGTTTAGACAACATTGGAGGGGACAGAGCTTCGCAGCAGAAAGCACCCAGATCAAAAGGGGGTCAAGAGGGAACCGAACGCCACCCTCGGTTATGGCACGAGTAGCAATGAGGATTGACTCTTTTGTGCCAATCAATGGTTCATCCTTTCCCGCAACTCTTATTTCAACATGTCAGGAACGTTGTATTTTACTCTGAAGGCTGGAATTTCAGAAGGCGTGAGAGGGGCCATTGAAGAGGATAGAATTTAGAGAGAAAACACAGAAAGAAAAGGATAAGAGTCTGAGAATCTGGAAGCAGAAAAGCGAAGTGTGTAAAATACGAAGAAAGACGGTTTATAAGGGGAGAGGAATTTTAAACGACAACATTTAAATGCCCTGAATATACCACCAAAATGAAATGGCATGTTACAAAGTACAAGTAATGATGATGAAAAGATAAGAAAATGGCTGACAGCCAAAAAACATCTATCATACGTTTTCTGGGGGCAAATGAAGGGGTTAAACCTCATGATTACACATGATATGACATTAAATGTGCTTACGTGGTGTTAACAAGACAAGACACGTGATGAAAAATCCTCTATTAAGCCTTTTAACCAAGCCGAGCTAATTAAAGGTTCGGTAATCAAAGAAAAAATTTGATTCTCTTTATGACTGAACTCATCAATCTATTCGACTAAGCAAGGAAAGAGCTCGGTTTGTACCAAGCCAAGTTCACTAAAGTGTTCGAGAAGGCGATAGAAGAGAATGGTTTGTGCCAAACCAAGTCCCTAAAACTGTTCGGCAAATGTCAAATGTGCTCGGCGTTCGATATGTTCGAGCTGTTCAAAACGATATATGGAAAGATAAAGATTTGCCTATTACTTAGGCAATCAGATAAACGAATCAACAAAATTATAGATATTAAGAGGAATTGTTGGAGAAATATCAACAACTTCCCAAACTAAATGACTGAATTGAAGGAGGGTGTACCACCTTGAATAAAAAATCACAAAAACCCTAAGGGGATGACCAGAAGAACCCAAGGTGAAAGGTACACAGAACTCTCCTGGTTTTCTTCCATTCGTTTTAGTATTTTTACTGACTTAAACATCAGTGTCTTCGATCGAAGCACTTCGATCTTGAACAGTTTATTCATTTTGTAGGTAAAAGAAAACTGGAAGATCAAGTTCAAAAACACATTAAATTTTCAATTCCTGTAGGAGGTATTCTCAATTTTTTAACTCTTACAGCAATCATGTCGTCTCAAGCAAGTTCGTGACACATCTAAGAAAAATCGTGTAAAAAAATAGCTCAATTTATACATGACGTATTCATGAAAATGGATCCAAATAACAAATACAAACACAATTCATTTTTGTTTGATGGTGGATAAAGTCGCGCTACACTTGGCATAAATTCATATTTGTTATAAAATTAATCTTATTTAGACATAAATTAGAAATTTAATTTTGTCACCTAATGTTTTTATGTCAGTAAATTAACAATGAGTCACGATATTAGATGAAGTTATCTAATAATAATAATAATAATTCGTTAAGTTACTCCCAACCAATGGTAGATTCAATTTTATTAATTAGGTCAATTACATTATGTTGCTCAAAATTAAAAAAAAAAAAAAACAATGTTATTTGAATTTAATTTATTGACCTAATTCACTATAAACATTAGATTGAATGTGGGTCCTATTAAATATTAAAATTTGGTATTAATCTAATAGTTACAATGAAATCATATCATTATATTAGATTTTTAGATCTAAATAGCATTATTTCAAAAAAAAAAAAAAAATCCAACTAAAACGCATCGTTTTGATTAGCGTACAAAGTCTTCTCTCTCCAAAACCCTAAACCTCAACTTGGGAAGCAGCGAAGTAGAAGTCCAGTGCGACAACTAGTAGGGGCTGTGTATTCTGCGACCATGGCTGTCAGTCTCTCTCTCTCCCCCTTTTTCTTGGTATATGATTTCTGTATCGGTTAAGGGTGCTAATAGTTCTGGAATTAGCTGTGTTTTGCTTAACGTCGGTGATTTCTGATTTATTCGGCTGAAAGTTGATGAATTATGCTAGGAATTCCCCAGTAGTTTGATGTGTGCTGCTGAAATTTGCTGTAACTTCTGTGTTTGACTTAAATTCTCTGTATTTAGCTACATTTGTGGTGATTTATAAATTATACAGCCTCTGTACATGTTACTTAAGTAATGTTTTTGTGAAATCAACCGTTTATTTTTGTATACTCGTGATTTAGACTTAGAATTTGAGCTATCACATTATTTAGTTATTGCATATAAATTTGTACATGAGGGTGGGCCTTGCTGTGGCCGTACTGTTGCTCCTCTGTGACCCAAGGGTTTGAGTCACGAAAACAGTCGTTGTGCACATACATTTGACCCTCCTCAAACCCCACTATACTGGGAGTCTTGTGCACTTGACCGTTACATAAATTTTTACATATTATCTACACAATGTGCGCCTTGCGCCTTGTCCAGGTGATCTTGGTGGCTTAGTGCACTTTACGCTTTTAACAACATTGTTTGCTGCATAGTTACAATCATCGTATGACTTGGTGAATGGGATTTTCCTTCACAATGGCAGGTTAGATGTAAGGTTATTGCAAATCATTTTGACAGTTGGTAGATAGAAGATAGACATGAACTTAAGATTGAACGCATCATATGGGGAGGATTAACACCATTGGCTAATTCTTCTCTCTAAAAATTAGGTACATGTTTGCTTGATTCTTTTGGAACCAAATGGGATGTACCAGATATCTGTCCCCTTGTGCACTGGGGAGTGAGGACAACATTAAAAACTGAGCGACTTAATTTTGAACACAAATTATTAGTAGTTATTCAATTTTGGTGTGGCATGGAAATCTTTTGTATTTCTATTTTCTTTTATAAAGCCTATATATATATATGCTGGTTCACAGGGACGGGTTTACACTGAGTATGTTTAAAATTTTAAGATTTTTTAAAATTTGCCCCCACTAAAATATTTTTAAAATTTATGAGCACTTTTATACTTGAATAATACATTTTAGATCTAAAAAAATTGACCTAAAAATGTATTAAGTGATGTAGTTTAATGAAAAATTCCAAGAATTCCAACTATAACAACGATAAATCTACAATACCAACAAGAGATATTGTACTACAAAATTAAAATTTTAATGGTTAAGTTAGAACTTTTAATAAATAAGTTATCACTCTTTGAGGTTATTCGATCAATTACAAATGTCATGATCAATTATAAATATTGCAATGGATCATAAGATGTTATGATGATCATGAATAGTCTTTAAAATGTTTACCTTTACTTTTGAAACATGTATTTTTTGTGGTCAATCATTTTTGAGTTATAACTCAATCTTGAAAAGCTGTAACTTGACCTAAATTGTTTCATCTTTCACCATGATATCTCCTTTGATACCATTAGGATAGTAATATTGAGAACGTTTAATCTGTCAAGTCATTATGCTACTATATAGCATCACTCTTTATATTTTAAAAAAATAGGAGGAATTTTTTTTTCATAAATTCCTTTTATAAATTTGAATCTCAATCAAGCATGACTAATTAGAATTTAATCTACAAGTCAGAAAGAGAAGAGAATACATGCACATACCATACAAAAGATCTGATTTTTTTCAATTTGCTATAGTTGTCATGAATGTCTTATGGAATTGCACTTCTATATTTCAATTCTAGAGTTAATGGAAATTTATTAAATTATTTTTGATTGACCTCTTGAAATTCAAGTTTGAGTGTTTTGTAATGGATTAAATTTTTCTTTCATATTGTTATAACTAAATATTTCTATATTTAAAATTTGGCTTTTATAAATCATATTTGAAATACCTATATTGATTGATTGGTTTTCAGTATTGAATCTATTGACATAGGAACATATTTGTGATAAATTGAATAGCTTTAATGTTATGATTTTAATATAATAATTAGTTATTATTTGCCCCCACTACACATAAATTCTAGCTCCGCTCCTGCTGGTTGGGATATGTCTATCTTCTTCCTGCTACATTGAATTGCCTTGCATTATCAATTATAGCATCCGAAAAAAGTATGATGTATGCTTCTTGAGGTATCTATTAGCTCTATAATTAATCACGCTTAATTGCTTAGTGTAAACTAAAACTCGTTTGTGGGTGTGTTTTCTGAACTGTTTTACTTGAGTAATTGTTTTAGAAAATACTATTGTTCAATTCTTGCAATTTGAAACTATTAATTTGTTGATTGCAGACTGTACCAGTTAATCCTAAACCTTTCTTGAACAATTTGACTGGAAAGCCTGTCATGGTAAAACTCAAGTGGGGAATGGAGTACAAAGGTGTGTTCTTCCAAAAGGAACCATATTTTTCCATTTTTAATTGATTTTCTCATCCTAATTTTTGTATTTTGAAACCCCCTAGATATTTATGTTTTATGTGAAGACTTGTGCATGATTCCAATATTCCCTTTTTGATTTTCATTTCAGGTTATCTGGTCTCTGTGGATTCATACATGAACTTGCAGGTACCACTGTAAATCCATTTTTCACGCATGTGTGAATATCTACACGCCCACCTATTTCTTCATGCTCAAGTGCACTGTCAACCTTGAATCAGGGATATTGAATAGCTTCTTAAGATCTTAGTAGTGAAATACACTCGAAGCATTTTCCTATTGAGAAATAGTGTAAATGATCCTTATATAAGCAATTTGTATATACATATATATATGTTATATTTTAGAACTCCTTATACTTGGTTTATAAATTTAATTCAATTGTCCTTCCTATGTAATTAATGCATTCTGCTGATGGTTGGAATCAGGAATTGTTATTTTGAGCTATTTTCAACTTTCTATTCATTTTGTCAGTTTTTATGGTTGCCTTTTTGTGAACAATGTGTACTTATCTGCAGTTGGCTAATGCTGAAGAATATATTGATGGGCAGTTCACTGGAAGTCTTGGAGAGATATTGATCAGGTATTGTCTAATTGATTTCTGTCCTGAATTATAATATGCAAAGAATCCTTTCATTTTTTTCCCATTAAAATAGATATGTATATAAATTTGTATTGGGATGTTTGTCAGTATTTGAAGGGTATAAATTGGTGGAGACCTAAAATGTGTCAATGGAGGTTTGCAGAATTATACATGCTTCCCTGAATACATAATTGGATAAAGAAATTCTACTTTTTTTCATTCTGTATTTTAGGAACTTCAGCACAAGTTATAAAACTGGGAGAAAAGGGTTGAGGAGGGAGTTTTGAATCTGGCTATCTTGATTCCCCTTGGTCACATCCTTGGATATGGTTAGGAGGAATGTATCTATCTATTTCCTTCGTGTAATTGCGAGGTTATTGAAGTGACTAGGATGCAAGACATGCTAAAATAAGAGTAATGTGAAAACAAGCACAGATTCTTCCAAGAGTCGGGCATGTTTGGTGGAGCAAAAATATTGTGGCTAAATTGCAGGATGTGGGTAGATTACTGTTGTTGCCGGATGTTTGCAGCATAGAATAGGTATGTTGGGCTGTTTACGAAATGTTATAGGTTATTGGAAGTTGTGTTGATGTGTGTCAACTGATAGAGCATCGAAGAGAAAATGTGATCCGTTACACTAGAGGAATAAGAAAGGCAAATTTTTTTCAGATATTCAAGCTAAGTATGTCGGNTTGGAAGTTGTGTTGATGTGTGTCAACTGATAGAGCATCGAAGAGAAAATGTGATCCATTACACTAGAGGAATAAGAAAGGCAAATTTTTTTCAGATATTCAAGCTAAGTATGTCGGTACTTATATTCGATATCATGAATGAATCCTGTGATATGCTAAAATTTTAACGAATGAATAATTGTGTTCTTGTCCATTATGATTGCATGTTGCACACTCAATAGGCGATGTGCACAAGTTTCACAGGAAAACAGATTGCCAAACAAAAGGGATTTCTCATCATNATTCAAGCTAAGTATGTCGGTACTTATATTCGATATCATGAATGAATCCTGTGATATGCTAAAATTTTAACGAATGAATAATTGTGTTCTTGTCCATTATGATTGCATGTTGCACAGTCAATAGGCGATGTGCACAAGTTTCACAGGAAAACAGATTGCCAAACACAAGGGATTTCTCATCACCTTAGTTCTGGCCCCCCTTGAACGTGGTCATTTGCGGAGGTTATATAATCTCTTATCATGTCGTCTTCCATGAAACACTCAGAAAATTCCTCTTAAATTTTTCCTAGGTTAGAATAAGTTTAACATTATATTGAAGAGAGTGCATTGAGACAATTTATCACAGGTTTTCTGTATTTTTTAGGTTCCTTTCCTCCAAAAAAAGTAGCTTCAACTTCACATTAACAGTCTAATATTGAGTACTATGAATTGCCTAGTTTCAAGAATTACGCTGTTGAGGTGTGTGACTGCATCTTTTGTGTGTTGCATATGCAGATGTAACAATGTTCTCTATCTTCGCGGCGTACCAGAGGATGAAGAAATAGAAGAAGCTGATCAAGACTAGAACATGGATTTCGGAGTCCGCCTAAGCAAGGCCCTCCAAGCACAATCCTAGTTTCTGTTTTACTTTGTTTCTATTAATCCTCGGAGTTTCGGCTTGTATTTGTATAATTTCTAGAAGTATCGTGACTTAATTGATGCACTTGCTGCCTCCGACTTGTAGTAGGCCCTGACCCACTATCATTTCATGTTACAGTTCAAGGAGGATGGTTGGTTGCTTTATTTTGAGAAACCTTTCATTATGTCCTACAAAGCCTTCTGACTTTGACAGAGTTTGCCTTCAATAGGCCTAATTCTCCCTATGATACATTTTTCTTCTATTATGTTTGGTAGGATAGATGGAAATAAAAATGATTAATTTATTTTTTTTGGTAAGATAAAAAAAATATTTTTTTTAAAGTGTAAATATATATTCTATTATTATATTTATATATGAAATTAATGTATACATAATTTATATAATAAAACATGATGCAACTTGAATTTTATTTTCACTATATTTTTCTCCCTAAATTAACCCAATCCAAGCATCACATCCAACCCAAGCAACTGCTACCTGGCAAAACAGTTACTTCCCCAAAACTCTGCAACGTGCAAATAGAATTGTCAAAATTTGACACGATACGATTAATTGACACGAATCGATACAAATTAAGCGAGTTTGGGTGAGATTTTAACGGGTTTGAGTGATAAATGGGTTGACACGTCAAACACATTTAATAAACGGGTTGTGTTCCGGTGAGACCTGTCAAACAGTTTATCACATATTTACCCATTTAAATAAAATTAATATAATAATAAATTAATAATTATTTTAAAAATTAACAAGAAAAAAAGAAGTAAAGAAATCAATAAAAAAAATAATAATAAAGTAGTAGTTCAAAGACAAAAGAGAGGAGATGAATAACACTTCAAAAATAAAGGCAAATCAATGCCTTTTATTTTTGTCTCACAGCGAAAAATGAGGGGAGATGGGAAAAGTTGAGTTGCCTATAAAAAGCAATGACCTCTTGCTTTTTTTTTTTTAAGCCTTCAAATCTAATTGCTATGAGATTTGCCTAAAAATTCCTCTTTTTTGAGGTAAGTGCAATTGACAATAAAAAAAAGTGGAGTGNGATGGTTGGTTGCTTTATTTTGAGAAACCTTTCATTATGTCCTACAAAGCCTTCTGACTTTGACAGAGTTTGCCTTCAATAGGCCTAATTCTCCCTATGATACATTTTTCTTCTATTATGTTTGGTAGGATAGATGGAAATAAAAATGATTAATTTATTTTTTTTGGTAAGATAAAAAAAATATTTTTTTTAAAGTGTAAATATATATTCTATTATTATATTTATATATGAAATTAATGTATACATAATTTATATAATAAAACATGATGCAACTTGAATTTTATTTTCACTATATTTTTCTCCCTAAATTAACCCAATCCAAGCATCACATCCAACCCAAGCAACTGCTACCTGGCAAAACAGTTACTTCCCCAAAACTCTGCAACGTGCAAATAGAATTGTCAAAATTTGACACGATACGATTAATTGACACGAATCGATACAAATTAAGCGAGTTTGGGTGAGATTTTAACGGGTTTGAGTGATAAATGGGTTGACACGTCAAACACATTTAATAAACGGGTTGTGTTCCGGTGAGACCTGTCAAACAGTTTATCACATATTTACCCATTTAAATAAAATTAATATAATAATAAATTAATAATTATTTTAAAAATTAACAAGAAAAAAAGAAGTAAAGAAATCAATAAAAAAAATAATAATAAAGTAGTAGTTCAAAGACAAAAGAGAGGAGATGAATAACACTTCAAAAATAAAGGCAAATCAATGCCTTTTATTTTTGTCTCACAGCGAAAAATGAGGGGAGATGGGAAAAGTTGAGTTGCCTATAAAAAGCAATGACCTCTTGCTTTTTTTTTTTTAAGCCTTCAAATCTAATTGCTATGAGATTTGCCTAAAAATTCCTCTTTTTTGAGGTAAGTGCAATTGACAATAAAAAAAAGTGGAGTGTTAAAATTTGTTAATATAATTTTTTTTAAATTAAACGGGTTAAACGAGTCGTGTCGTGTTACCCGTTTATTAAATGGGTTGTGTTCGTGTTGAGATTTTTTACTCGTTTATTAAACGTGTTGTGTACGGGTTTATATATTTTTCACCTGCCACCTGTTTAACCCGACACAACCGTTTAACCCGACACGTTTGACACCCCTACCTGCAAAAACGTCTAGGCTCTCTCTCAATCTCTCAAAGGCACCCTCTTAATCATTCTCTGTTTTTCAAGTAGTGTTCTGTATCTGTTTATTTGCTTGGACTGCATTTAACATTTAGCATTTGCTTGATTTGTCATTGATCATATAGTTTTGTTTGCTACTTAAGTTGACATTGATGGGTCATGTGCGTAGGTGACTTTTCTTGGGTTTGGATTAGGGACAAAGTGAGACTTTTGGGTTTTACAAATCATCACCCTTGATCATGGTCTCCTCCTTCCACGGTTCCATTATGATACTCTGAGGTATTGGGCTTTTTCTAATTATTTAGGCTCTTTCCAAAAAGTTGCAACGACTTACCATATTTAGCCTAATTTGCATGTTCAGCATATTCAGGGATTCTATTCATGTTAAATTTGCCTATCATGCCTCCATGTTGGTATTTTGAGTTTCCTTTCTATTTTGCTGTTAAAGAATCCAGCTTTGCATTTTTCTTCATTTTTTTTTTGTCATGTGTACGAATTTTCTGATTGGTTGCTCAAAAAGTCGGTGAGCCTCTATTTTTCTTGGGCCTCTATTTTGTATTGTTCTCCATTTTTTTTAAAGGGAAGCTTAATTTAAAGAAGTTAGTACGAGAGTTGGTTCGATTTGTGAAGCTTTTGTATTTTTTTTTTCTGAATGTGTGAAAAAAATAGGATACCATGAATATGTTGAATATGCAAATTAATATATGTGCTATATATAGTTGGTTTTACTCTGACTTTACTCTTCATTTAAAGAAAGAAAGTTCCTTTGCAATTATAGTGCATGGAGAATTAATGGCTTTCACAGAGGTGTAAATTGGAGAATCAATGATTATGAGAAAACCATATTTTTTTCCTTTTAGATCTAAAGTATTGGTTTTTGTTATTATTTATGGTACATTTTTTTTCAGATTCTTGACTTTGCAAAATGACTTTGAGTTCCAAGTATGTGAAGCACTTTCGAGGAAACTTAGTTTTAGTTATATTTGCCAATGTTCTGACTTATTTGTGTTGTGTAGAATGGAATCGAGGTCATTGAATAATAACTGTGCACATTACCTAATTGTTGTTGTCCTTTTTTTAGTTTTGGTTTTCTTTAGTTGCATAGGTTTTATGAGAATTTTTTATTTTGAGTTTGTTGTACATATGATGGCATTTTTAGGCAGTTGTANGGGGGGGGGAGGGAATGGGACTTGAACCCTTGATTTTAAGAAAACAAAGTCTTCACAAGATAAGGAGTATCATTGGACGAAAGACCCACTGATTAGCAATATAGAATAAAATCCTTTTTTTTTGGATAGAATAAGGAGGGTTAACTGGGAAGCGAGAGGTTCCGAGACAATTAAATTACTTGATTCATATTAAATCAGGATAGTGCTTTCAAACATCACATACACAATATGCAAACACGCGCAAGCAAGCAATAACAAAAATTCAAATAAAGCAATCCAAAAAAGATTAAAGTTCTCAAAAAATATCTTCAATTAATAAGTTAAAGAGTTCAGAGTAGGTAAAGTAATGGGAAAGAAAGGTAATCTTTAGTCCTATCATTAAGTTTTTGAATGTCTAATATGCATGAACAACAATATAATGAAATGCACGGAGATAGTAATAGACAATCTCGNAACGGAAAGCGACCATCGGCAATGCAGCTTTAGGGACAACACAACTCAAGTGACGACGGTGAGCTCCTATGTATTTTGTCCAAATTTTGATATGTTGTTGTTATTTTAGTCCACTCTTCTATCCAAGTCTCTTTTTCTATATTTTAACGTGTGAGTTGGATTTTCATGACTTGGATAGATTTTTTAAATTCAGGTTANGGTAAATTTTTCAACAATGCATGGTATTTATTTGTGACCCGTCACGTAAATCGAGTGCTTTAGATTTTTTATGAGTCAAATAATTAATTTTATATGGTTGGATCAATTAATTGAAATTCTTATGAATAATTGTTATTTTGTTTGTTTGTGATAAAAAGAGGTTTTCATTAATGGAAAACNTTTAGTTGAAAGAGAATCCTTGATACTTTAGTACTTTCTAAATATTGTTTATAATCAATAATTTGTTGCTTTTGTAAAAATCAATCACTCAACTCTTTACAAAACTATTTTTTTATACCAGTTGGTAAACACATGTCTTGCACATTGATTATTTTAAATATCAAGTATTGTATATAATTGTCACGCAAATAAACAAATATTTCATTATTCGTGCCTGCATAAAAAAATGGTCTACCATTGCACCAGATATCATTGCACTAGATATGTATCTGTCACAATTTTTATAGAATGAAGCAGTCGTAAACCCCAGATATCATTGCACCTAGGAGCAGTCTCAAACATTTTGAGGTTTAAAGCGAAAACATAATAATTTTTTTAAAAATATTAATAATAAATTTTAAATAAAGTTTTTTTTTTATTTTTTGAAATGCAAAAATATTAATTAGATAGTTGAATTTGATGGAGAGAGAGAAAGAGGGAGAGATAATGATTGAAAAATTATGATAGTAAATTTGAATTTGATTTTTTTTTTGGGGGGGGTTAAAACTTAATTTTTAGTAGCTTTAATTTTACTATTAATTTTTTTTTGTTTTCAAAAAATTGAATTTTAGGTCTTTTTAATTTCATGGGTTGAATTAATACATCCAATCCACTAAAGTAGAAATTTTTTGTTTGAACTTAAATCTAAGTTTTTCTGTGGAGCCTATTTTTTTATAGATTTATAGATTTTTTATTTGGATTATTACTACACATCTAAAAATTATAGAGTCTTTCTTAAAATGGGACCTAAAGCCCAAGCTTTATTGGCATAATGGTTGGGCTGGCCTTATATTTGCACCAAGTACTTGATCCAAGAGGTGTTATCAAGAAATACTTCAAACTCAAGTGGGTTCAATTTAATTTTGCCCCTAGGCAAAAGCAAGTCTGCCTAAATTCCAATTAATTATAGTAAACCTCCAAGCACAAGATATGTTCAAATACCATACTGAGTATTGCTTCTCTAGCAACAAAGATAACCAATCCTAAATATTTGTCGTGTTGTGGGCTAGAGCATTACAAAATTGAACCTAAGATGTTTGCCTTCACAAACTTCCACATTTTAGTATTGCATTAGTAAAAAACATTCTTGCCTAAAATTTTTGTAGACACGAATAGAACAAACAATCTCAATTCTATAATACTATTATCATTGTTATTAGAAAGAAGGGTTAATAGTACTTTTGGTTGCTAAAATATGTATTTTTTGTTAGTTTAATTCTCATTTTATTAATTTGGTTCCCAAGGTATTCAATTTGTGTCATTTTGATCCTTATATAGACGAACCGTTCAGTTTTTTAACGGAATGATCACGTTTTGGACATGTGATACACTCTAAAACATGACACGTGATTACTTCAGTTAAAAAATTTGATGGATTGTCTGATTAGAAGGCAAAGTGACAATGATTGAATATTTTAGGGACTAAATTAACAAAATTAATACAATGAGGACTAAATTAATAAAAAAAATGTATACTTTAAGAATTAAAAGTGTTGTTAACCCTAGAAAGAAAGTTCAGTCGAAAACATAACCAAAAAGATTAGATAAAATACTTGTAATCTCATCCTTGATTTATTATAGGGATCATAAATGTGTATTTTAAACAGATCTCAAAAGTTCTAATGACATTCTCATAACATTATTCCATATTTTCAGTCACAAATCTTTTCAAGACCACATCACACACTCAAGTCATTATGATATATGTAAGGGAGAAACCTCCAGCCCCACAAAGGGCCACAACCTCTACATCAAGAAGAGATCATGAGAGAGTTGTAGGAAAAAAAAATTTTAATTTATAGTGTAATAACTATTTAAAACCAAAATATTAGATGCACAAGCCAATACAATAATTTGTTGTTGTCAATTCCTCAATGGTATGTTTGGTTCAGGTATAAATAAAGGATAGCATTGAGTAATTAGTTCTCATTCAATCCAAAAAATTGTGTTAATAATAGTACGATTTAATTTTATCCTTATATAACAAGTTTGGGTCAAGGTTGGGATAATATACAAATCTATAATTATAATACAAAATTTGGTATTAAATTAAAAATATAAATATTGAGGGTAAGAATTTGCATAATGTGTAACTTTTATATAAAGATGTGACTCTAAGTTTGCAAGGATAATAAAGTCATTGCATTTTTAATACTTAATTAGTTAAAACCAATACCACCTACTACATGACATTCATTAGTTTTAGAGGGCAATAATGGAAAAAAAATATTTTTGGCATTAACTTTGAAAGATAAGGATGACATAATTGTAGTTTTAAAGGTCAATAGTAGAATATATATATATATTTATATATATATATTTATTTATTTATTAATTTATTAATTTATTCTTAGAATATGAATGGTCTAAGAGTTAAAAATTAGAAAATATGATATAATTGTCTATATATAATTGTTTGATGATAGAAGAGAAAAGATAAAATTAGCGTGACATTACCTTTGAAAGATAATGATGTCATAGTTGTAGTTTTAGAGGACAATAATGAAAAAAAAATATTTTTGGCATTAACATTGAAGGATAAGGATGACATAGTTGTGGTTTTAGAGGGCAATAGTGGAAAAAAAAATTTCATATATGTTGGTATTTTAAAGTAGTATAGATAATTTTTCGTCCATTTATTGAGTACTAACAAATATTCATTGAAATANTATCTTTATATAATTAATTAATTAGAGATAAAATAAGTAATCAAAAATCCTTTTATTGGTTGACATTTAAAAGTAGTATAAATATAGATTGAATAATTAAATACGTAAGGATGTAGATATCTTTAATCATTTTTATATGAACAGAATATTCAATCAAAATTTTTTCACTTTTGTTGACATTTTATAGTTGTATATATACATATATATATATATATATATATAGAGAGAGAGAGAGAGAGAGAGATATTTTGTGTGTGGTTTACACAAATTTCCTGAGGTAATCAATCTGCATTTGGATACTCAATCTTAAAGTAGTAACAATGTATATTTTTTGTAGTATTAATATGGGTATGCGTGTATTTTTTGGTTTAATTTATTCATGCGTATTCTTATACATTAGTATATGTGTTTTAGCNTGCAACGAATAATCTATTCAGATGAAAATATTTGATATGTTCCAAAAGATAAGAATACGCGTTATGACTAAAATGAATATGTGTTCTAATGTGACACGAGAGGAAAAATTGATGTAATAAATAAAGAGGATTGAAACTTGAGTTCTAATAGAACATATATATATATATATATAGGAAATTATTATTTAATTGATCTTGTGATATTGATTAAGGAGAAAATTGATAAATCAAAATCCAGATCAAAGGACATGTGATAATACGATATAAATCTAATATTTTTTTGGGAAGTTCAATACACTTCTTAATATTAATAAGAATGAAAAATAGAGCATGAATTTGAGCACTATGGTTCATCAGTAGGTACAAAGGCACAACATTATNATGGCATTCGTTACTTATGTTGGACCTAGGCTTATTGTTCAATTAGCTTTAATTGTTGGTTTGAGCTTTAATTAGTTTAAATTATTATATGGTACTTATGCTTATTGTCCAATTTATGTATTTTTTCAGTGAACTTCACAACGGAAAGCGACCATCGGCAATGCAGCTTTAGGGACAACACAACTCAAGTGACGACGGTGAGCTCCTATGTATTTTGTCCAAATTTTGATATGTTGTTGTTATTTTAGTCCACTCTTCTATCCAAGTCTCTTTTTCTATATTTTAACGTGTGAGTTGGATTTTCATGACTTGGATAGATTTTTTAAATTCAGGTTATGTGATTTTTGTAAAAAATAGGTTGTGATTGCATTGAAACCTGAATCTTCATGCCCCAAAGGTATTAGCATGCCCTTCAATTTAATGCTTATTGTATTCAATATTACGCACATTTCTTTTAAGACCTACATTAAGTTATTTTTACAAAGAAAGGTATGCAGCTTCAGCGACGGTACATAGTTGGATTTCAGTTTGCATATGGCATAATTTGATTATGATTATGAAATATATAAGTTTTGTAAATAGGTTGATATATTTGTGGCATCATATTTTCAGAGGATGCTCTGCAAAAAAATTGAAAGTTTCTTATAGAGTATCCACATTTTGATAGAGTAATCCACATTTTGACCATTTTTATTTCACTAAAGTCATTCATTGTTTGATTATTTCGTGTTTAAAAACTATGTACAGTGTATTCCGACATGTGATATAGAACGTGTTCAAGTTCAGTGTTTGATTATTTCGCTTTAAAATTTAATGTTCAATGTTTTTTAGTTGCATTGTGCCTTCAGGCACGGGTTATCCCTAGTATATGTATATATCAAAAGATAGATAGACAAATAAGATATATTTCAATACAAATAATTAACTTTTCATCCATTTTCTTTTTTTCAATTTTGATGAGTTGGAAAGAAAATTTATCTATCCACTTTCTCATCAAAAAAATTGTGTCAGATGGAACGAGTTTGTATCAAAAATTTTCCATTCATACCTCATTCGTTTATGCCAAAAGGGTCTAACTATCATACTCATACACGACTCATTTATTAGACTGGTTGCTTGATACAATCCGTATGTCATCAGCTAAATAAAAGAATCAGATAGAGTATTTTGAGTTCACATGAAAAATTATCAACTTCCTATACATTATACATGTTTGATCTCTTTATTATAACAATAAATCATGTTTGAGCGAAAAAATAAATATTAAATTAGTACCAAATTCGAATGAATATGAGAGATGGGAGGCGTGAGATGAGACAGATGCTGAGATATCCAAATTTTTTTTTTTGAAATTTATAGTGTCATTGATAAGAGGTTGAAACGAGTTTATGAGTTAAACATGAAATCAGTTTATTTATTTCATAGGTTTGCCAAGTTAACCCGTTAACCACTCAAACCAGTTAAGACTACACTCAAACCCGCTAAATCTAAGTCGAGTTTGTGTCGATTTCACAAGTCGTGTCTAGGATTGTCAAGATTAAGTAGGAGGTGTCACTTAGTGGTGATTCCAGCCATGCAAAGTGATGATTACAATGTCAAAATCATCATTAAGGTCTCTGGAAAGGATTAGAACAAGCAGAAACGAAGGGGGGGGGGAGAAAGAGAGAGAGAGAAAAAGAAAATTATGGAAGAAGGTTGAGCAAGAATTTTGGGTTTTTGATCTAGAGGGCATCTGGCTGCAAACTCAATGTGGTAGACTCTATTTTGCATAAGGAATTCATTGGTATAGTTAGTTTAAGTTTCATGATGTGTGTATATATGAATTTGAGTTTAAAGTTTAACGTGAGTATGAATTTTCAAAATGGGTTTTATAATTAGACATGTTTTCTTGTTCAATTAAGTCTTGGATCTTGTTCTTGGGTTAGAGTATAGTAGTTCTTGAGGTATTTTAGCTATGACCATGGTGTGTAGAGGTGAGTTGATGAAACCCCGAGAACCTTGAATCTAAAAAATTGAATTCTTCAAAAATTTGTTTAACCTTGCATAGGGGGATTAGGTCATTTGAGGGGTCAAGGAATCCAAAAAATGTGTTAGAATTGCAAAAGGAGGTCATTTGCAAGTCT
>CAUOFW020006769.1:111390-129651 GCA_963454935.2 Ilex paraguariensis | reverse complement strand
ATATATATATATATATATATATAGAGAGAGAGAGAGAGAGAGAGATATTTTGTGTGTGGTTTACACAAATTTCCTGAGGTAATCAATCTGCATTTGGATACTCAATCTTAAAGTAGTAACAATGTATATTTTTTGTAGTATTAATATGGGTATGCGTGTATTTTTTGGTTTAATTTATTCATGCGTATTCTTATACATTAGTATATGTGTTTTAGCGTATTATTGTTGTGTGTGTATCTGTATTATTGTGTGGGAGAGTGTGTTCTTGGTGTAATTTTTGTGTGTTGTTAGTATATTAGTATGTGCGTTCTATTGTAATATAATGTGTGCATATTTACTATTTCAGTATATTTATTAATTATGTGTTTGGGTATAGAAGTGTGTAAAAATTAATTCAATTGAAAAAATAAAAGAGAAACATTTGAGGCTTTTGTACTCTAGGCTAGGGTTGTTAATTAAACTGAGCTACTCGAGCTTGACTCAGGTTGAGTTCGTTTTTCACTCGTTCAAGTTTGGGTCGAACTTGAACAATTTTTTACGTTTGTTTGAAAAATGCGCTCGATAGGCTCGGCTTGAACTTGATATACTCGACTTGAACTTAGCATGTTCGACTTGAACTCGACATGTTTGACTCATTTATGTGCAAATACTTAGACTCGGCTCGTTCAGGCTCTACTCATTTTGTAAACAAATCGAACTTGAATAATTTTTTAGGCTCGATGAAGAAAACAAGTTTTTTAGGCTCGATTCGAAGAGCTTGTTCAACTATCTGTTGTACTCTAGACAAAAAAAAAAAGATATGGTGTCCAAAATCAATGATTTGAACTCTTGATTTTGGAGCTTTTGACCAAAGTCAGCCTTCCCACAGTCTTTATTCTCAAATTCAGTCAGTTTTAAATNATACACTAAAGAAAATTATTTGCAGTTTTCTGATAAAATTGAATTTTTAACCTCAATATTGTGTAGAGCTTGGTTCATACTTTTACAAAGAGATAAGAGACCAAAAAAAATAAATTTATGGTAAGGCTTCTTACTAAGAATATCCTTTCTTCGTGTTCAAGTCTTACACTAAACAAAGAATTAAAAAATGATATTAACTAACTCTCCATTAGGTAGCGTGGAATTCATTTCATTGTTTGATATACATTACTTGCTTTGGCACTAAATTAATGTACACAACCAACACCATTAAAAACATTTTTTTTTACTTACGTCCTCTAGTTCAAATCATGACAATTTGAAGGCCAAAACTTGAATTATCACAGAAAAAACAATGAAGTTGAACTGAACATCCTTGAAGGAAAAAAAATGTTGCTTTTTCACGCATCCATTGCATGACAGTCATTATGAAAACTTCTCTCAGCTACATTTGAATGAAATTTTTTGATGGATTTGATAGTTTGACACTTTTTTATCCTTGTAAAGAGCATTTCTAACTAGTGATTCATCTAACTAAAGTCACAAAAAAATCTTGACATAAGATAACTAAACGTTGCAATTGTAGAATGGGAAAAACTCTAATTTCATGCCTTATTTTGTAGTNGGATTTGATAGTTTGACACTTTTTTATCCTTGTAAAGAGCATTTCTAACTAGTGATTCATCTAACTAAAGTCACAAAAAAATCTTGACATAAGATAACTAAACGTTGCAATTGTAGAATGGGAAAAACTCCAATTTCATGCCTTATTTTGTAGTACCACAATGCCCTCTTATAATATCCAAAGAGGACATTAAAAACAAGCGAGAAAATAAAAAACCTACCTATTGGTAAACTCATAGTCATTACAATTGTAATTGAATATTTACTCACATAATGAGAAGGGTTTGAGAGTTAAAACAAATAATAGACTATGATTATCTTTATATAATTAATTAATTAGAGATAAAATAAGTAATCAAAAATCCTTTTATTGGTTGACATTTAAAAGTAGTATAAATATAGATTGAATAATTAAATACGTAAGGATGTAGATATCTTTAATCATTTTTATATGAACAGAATATTCAATCAAAATTTTTTCACTTTTGTTGACATTTTATAGTTGTATATATACATATATATATATATATATATATAGAGAGAGAGAGAGAGAGAGAGATATTTTGTGTGTGGTTTACACAAATTTCCTGAGGTAATCAATCTGCATTTGGATACTCAATCTTAAAGTAGTAACAATGTATATTTTTTGTAGTATTAATATGGGTATGCGTGTATTTTTTGGTTTAATTTATTCATGCGTATTCTTATACATTAGTATATGTGTTTTAGCGTATTATTGTTGTGTGTGTATCTGTATTATTGTGTGGGAGAGTGTGTTCTTGGTGTAATTTTTGTGTGTTGTTAGTATATTAGTATGTGCGTTCTATTGTAATATAATGTGTGCATATTTACTATTTCAGTATATTTATTAATTATGTGTTTGGGTATAGTAGTGTGTAAAAATTAATTCAATTGAAAAAATAAAAGAGAAACATTTGAGGCTTTTGTACTCTAGGCTAGGGTTGTTAATTAAACTGAGCTACTCGAGCTTGACTCAGGTTGAGTTCGTTTTTCACTCGTTCAAGTTTGGGTCGAACTTGAACAATTTTTTACGTTTGTTTGAAAAATGCGCTCGATAGGCTCGGCTTGAACTTGATATACTCGACTTGAACTTAGCATGTTCGACTTGAACTCGACATGTTTGACTCATTTATGTGCAAATACTTAGACTCGGCTCGTTCAGGCTCTACTCATTTTGTAAACAAATCGAACTTGAATAATTTTTTAGGCTCGATGAAGAAAACAAGTTTTTTAGGCTCGATTCGAAGAGCTTGTTCAACTATCTGTTGTACTCTAGACAAAAAAAAAAAGATATGGTGTCCAAAATCAATGATTTGAACTCTTGATTTTGGAGCTTTTGACCAAAGTCAGCCTTCCCACAGTCTTTATTCTCAAATTCAGTCAGTTTTAAATTTATTTCTCAAACTCAGTCTCTTTTTAAAAATGTCATTCCGAATGACGTCTTCATGGTTTAAAACATCATTTAAAATGACGTTTTCAAATTATAAAATTTTTATTTAAATCATCATTTCTAATGACGTCTTTAAAGTCGTTAGTGAAAATGACGTTAAAAAAAGTATATTGAAAACGCTCATTAAAATTCTTGTTTGAAAAAACGTCATTCTAAATGACGTTTTTGGACGTTTTTCAAAATTATTTAAACTTTTTTTTTAATAACGCAACTATATGAGTTTGTCAAGTATTTTGTTGATATTAAATTTTTAGTTCAGTAGTATTTTGTTTTAACTAAAAAATAAATTATTAAAGCATGTTTCGCATAGAAATTTACAAACTATAAAAGCTACTAAAAATCAAGTTATGAATTAAAAAAAGTTAATTCATTGCATTACATTACCAAAAATGCTTACTGTTTGTGTGCACATGAATTTTGTGACTAATTTTGAGAAATTTGTATATGTCAAAAAATTGTCTATTCCAATTTTATGTTATAAGTTTATCGAACAATGAGATTTGACCTACAAAAATGTACAAAACATGCAAATATGGAAAAAAAAATACTTATACATTAAACAAAACAATGTTATTACATGAGACTATAAGAAATACAGTATGTCAATATTGTGGTTGATGTAAAAAATAACATAGAGGGTTACCGAGTACACATAAATTCGATGTAGTAAAAATGTCCGACGTATCATCACTTAAATCAGAATAATCATAAAGTTTAGGATCGAAAACAAGTAACGGATCCTTTACAATCTGAATCTAGCATAGTCAGGATCGAAATGCTTAATTTTTGCATGCTCGATTGCATGCAAACGATCAAGTCGATGCTGCATCTGATCATTTTTATGTTCAAGTTTTGCTTTGATCTCGTTATGGTTGCTAGAGTTTGTGGATCATATATATCAGCCGAACGTATCTTCGGAACCATTAGTTCATGCTAATGATAATATACTTTGAGCTCACAACGTTTTTCATATAATTGTCATTATCTTAGTATGAGTTCGATACAAACACTCAGAGGTGAATAGTCGGACGTAGACCCAACAAATACGTGTCCAACTTGACCAAATAAGTGATAAGGGTCGATGAACTCATTATAGAACTCACATTTTTGTCCATACTAAGTTACACCGATATAATCTGTGTAAGATTCAATAGAATGAACTACATTCGACGACGCTGCTCAGCCAGTTGAGCGTTGACATTCGTTGGCTGAAGATAACTTTGTTGTTCATTGTGTGATGAAGAATCTTAGGTGGTTTGATTGAATTGCCGATTTGATGTGCGCTTAGACATTGTTTGGGTTATGATATAGACAATTAAGAAGAATAGTTTATATAGATACGGAATGCAATTATAAACAAATTTGACAAGACACGCACTGAGTACGACTAACATGACTTGACACTGATAAAACAATGATATGACTTCATAGTGACAAAGTAATGACATAACAATTCAATGACAAATGATTGACATGGCTTGACACTATACTGATTATACTGAAAAACAATGATATGACTTCACAGTGATAAAGTAATGACATAACAATTAAATTAAAAATGATTGATATGACTTGACACTACGTTGATTACACTAGCTTTTTATCGCACAAATGAACAATGATTACCACTATTCAATATATGACATTGGAAAAACAATTACACACTTAGTACATTTTGTTAAACTTCGTCAGACATATAATTATTTGTCAAGTATTGTGTATTGGACAATACATTGTTTTACTCAATTGGTGTTAACTCTCGTCCATTTGCAGTTCCCACTATGTCTTTGCTTGTTAGAGTATATAATTGTAACACCTACGCACCAACATTCTATTATTATCTCTTCGAACATGTTTTACTGCTGATTTGTAGTCCTTTCTATGCCGGCGTTGCATTGTTAGTGATTGTCTACGAGGCACTGGTACGTCAAGTTCTCTTAATTATGTGAATAGTTTGTTTGATTCTTTAGCACAAAAAGTCCACTCTCGTCGTATTCTTGAATAATACTCTTTTGGATCAAAAAATCTTTCAGTCTTGTAATCATCTTTTTGCTCTTGTAACAACCAAATTCATTCACATTTGCGATTGTTAAATCTCGTAGAGAAATTGGATGTAGAAATAATTTTATATTTTACATATCAATCACAAATAAGGTGTTTAAATAGTAGTGTACAAATCCTAGTGTATTGAATAGGCCACATCAGTTAATAGTAAGACAGTGTAGTCATGTAAGACCATTTAGGGTTTAGTCATGCATCAGACTCGTGTAAGGTCATTTCACTCTTTGGCCTTATCAATTGTGTGTTGTCAATTCAACACATGGTCTGTTGAAACCCATTCAAGGTTTAATCACTTCTGCACATGATCTGCTGAAACCCATTCAATGTTTAGTCACTTCAGCACATGATATTAAGTAGTCACGAACAATCACTTTTTCTTCTTCAGCCTTATCAAAGGTCAGTTACTTGTCACTTCAGCACATTGTTTTTATTGATGTGATCGGTAGTTGTAAGATGTGTGTATTCATTACAACACATGGTTAATCAGCAATTACAGGGTTTTGTCATTTCATCAGGAAATTCATTGATTCAGTGAATTGTCAATTCATGGGTAATAGAAAAATAATTNGTACGTCAAGTTCTCTTAATTATGTGAATAGTTTGTTTGATTCTTTAGCACAAAAAGCCCACTCTCGTCGTATTCTTGAATAATACTCTTTTGGATCGAAAAATCTTTCAGTCTTGTAATCATCTTTTTGCTCTTGTAACGACCAAATTCATTCACATTTGCGATTGTTAAATCTCGTAGAGAAATTGGATGTAGAAATAATTTTATATTTTCCATATCAATCACAAATAAGGTGTTTAAATAGTAGTGTGCAAATCCTAGTGTATTGAATAGGCCACATCAGTTAATAGTAAGACAGTGTAGTCATGTAAGACCATTTAGGGTTTAGTCATGCATCAGACTCGTGTAAGGTCATTTCACTCTTTGGCCTTATCAATTGTGTGTTGTCAATTCAACACATGGTCTGTTGAAACCCATTCAAGGTTTAATCACTTCTGCACATGATCTGCTGAAACCCATTCAATGTTTAGTCACTTCAGCACATGATATTAAGTAGTCACGAACAATCACTTTTTCTTCTTCAGCCTTATCAAAGGTCAGTTACTTGTCACTTCAGCACATTGTTTTTATTGATGTGATCAGTAGTTGTAAGATGTGTGTATTCATTACAACACATGGTTAATCAGCAATTGCAGGGTTTTGTCATTTCATCAGGAAATTCATTGATTCAGTGAATTGTCAATTCATGGGTAATAGAAAAACAATCAGTGTATTGTCAAGTCATGGCAGTTCTTTCTCAATAAATTGATATGTCTATCGAAACCTTGATCTTTCAGGACTATATATTCATCATGTGTAAGAAACTAATTGAAGAAAACTCTTTTCCAATCATGAATTATAGTGTGAAAACATTATATGAAAATATGGGTTATCATTGGGCCTTAAAAGATGAGTTCTTCTATCCAATGAATTCTCTTTTACGTTATTCAAGTAGGGTCATAAGAACCACAAGGACTGAATTGCAATATTGTTGACAGAGCGAGAAAATCTTAGTGGAGATATGCGAACTTGCAATTTACGAAGGTCTCAACAAATTGCCATCCATATGCCAGTTGAGACACCTCAACAACTAGAGTGAGCATTGTATCATTTTTGAGCTGAGAACAATCCTATGACAATCCGTCTAAATTGTTACAATCTCCATCGCATCACACGAGAACACGCTGAAGAAGGATTAATGGAAAAAACATGTATAAGTTTCCTCTTAAGTGGAGATGTTGGATCTATTTCTGATGTCGAGATGTCTAATGAAAATGTTGAGTCATGAAACATGTAGCGTGGAGAAGTGTTATGTTAGTATTGTGTGGAGAACAATAATGTTAGTGTTATGTGGAGAATTATTATGTTACTGTTGTGTGGAGAGCTATTATGTCAGTATTGTATGGACAAGTGTTAGGTTAGTGTTGTGTGGACAAGTGTTAGGCTAGTGTTGTGGGGACAAGTGTTATGTTAGTGTTTGTGTGGAGAAATGTTATGTTAGAGTTGTGTGAAGAAGTGTTATGTTAGTTTTGTTATCTCTAGATCCTGTTATTGTTTGTCGAGATTTACATATGAAGTGTTATATAAGTATAATGTTGAAGTGAGTTAAATGTGTTATGTATAATATTGATTTTGTATGTGAAAACTTGATTAAAGACTGCAATAAAAAAAAACTTGATTGTGTATGTAACAATGCATTTACAACAAAAAAACTTTATACATGTCAAAAAAAAAAAACCAACAAATACATCAAAATCATTTCCCACATGAAGGTGGCCGCCTAAGTCGTTTTGGTTGTCTTCGAACCTCCTGCTCAGCATCCTATGGTGCAGCTTGTGTCACTTGTGACACACCGCCGTCATTGTGATGATGTGCCCCTAAACCCGTCCCCAACCTTGTCGTCTTCTCCAAACTCGCGGTCTGACTCGCAGATGACCTATACCTATAAGTGTAGCATCTTGTGTTACTCCCTCCTCATCTAATAATGGATCTTGTAAGGGAGACTATATAGAAGAGGTAGGAGGGAATGTGTGCGATGTCCCCATGGTAACACCCGCTGACATTACTGGTGGAGTGGAAAAGAGAACATCCACATGTATAAGAGAATGTGTCATTGTAAATGTAAGGGTATGTACTCTTGAGATGATTGGTGATGGTGTCAGTGTTGGAGTCCGTGTCACTATTGGAGTCGGTGTTAGGGTGGGTGCCAATGTCGATGTGGGTGCTGGTGTCAATGTGGATGTCGAGGTTGGTGTGGGTGCCGATGTCGATGTGGGTGTCGAGGTTGGTGCTGGTGTCAGGGTTGATACTAGTGGCAATGGGGCGCCCTGGTGATGATAGTACAAGTGTGGACGACATTGGTGAAGAAAAAGGAATAGTCCAAACACTAGAAGGTGGTGACTGCGTAGATATAGACGGAACATCAGCTGTCGGGACTGAAGCGTCGACAAATAGTCGTTGTTCACATATGGATGTTGGGGAGCTCAGATCTGTGATACGCCCAAGAGTCTCCATGCAAAGTGTCAAATCTGGGCTGCCTTCATATGTAAAACCTGAAGTGCGATTTATCCGTGTAAGTACTTCTTCCTACAAAAAACATTATATGATATTATTAATTATAGTAAACAATTTCACTTTTTTGCCTTCCAATCCAATAGTAAAATCATTTAAAAATATCTTAGTAGCTTCTCTATTATGCTCCCAACTGGCTAAAAAATAACAGTAGGCCTAATGATGGGATCGACAAGTTGTCGAGTGATGCGACAATACCATTGCATGTATACGTCAGTCAGATCCATCGGTGCAATAGCCTGGTCTCCAGTATCAATGGTATCTCGATGATGTGCCCCCATGTCCATGTACAACTGATGAACGACAGTCCAATCTCGACCTGATCTACTACGACGGTTAACAACATGTAAGACACTACTGGTATTGTATGGTTGTGGTATGCACTGAATAAAATCGAACTGTCGAATAACTTGATCTGAAAAATGCCACTCTGTGACATCAAAACAAATCAATGGGGCGTGTGTGCGTAGTTCTTGCCCAGTAAGGCAATAATCTAGCAGACGACTCATAACCTCAGAAGTATACGACTCTCATATCATCTGCAGTACAAATAGTGGGCACTCATAAATAAATATACAAGGATTTTTAAAAAAATTGGACAAAGTTTCCCTTATAAATTGGACATTTCTAAAAATTTTCAATCTGTATACAACATACAACTCAATGGTAGACATAAAGTAATATATAAAAACATTCCACCATCTCAACATTCACTAATTCCACCCAAAACAACGAAATCATCCCAACAGAAAATAACAAACTTTAAAATCGAACATATAGGTAAGTAAAATATGGTTAAGTTGATTTACCTGATTGTCTCTCATTTGGTCCAACTGGTCCCGATAGTGACATAATACATGGGTAAGAGTGTGCTGCTTCAAAAATGTTACATCTCATCTATAAATTTCAACAAATTTATAAAGACATAATATTATATAAACTAACGTCTGATCGTTATTATGCACCTACAACCAAGAGGACCATCATGTACTACGAGCGCATCAACATCGTCATGTGTAATGCCCACATCTACATTTGCTCCATCTTCTAATGCATCAACCTAATCTTGCGCAAGTAGAACATCCTCTTGCCCATGAAAATACAGCTGCATCATGGACCACGAGCTATCATGGTAGCACATGCTGTGAAACAATGTGTGACATACGTTCCTATGCCCACAACTACATACACAATACGTTGATTTCAAATATATACAGTTACAATAAAATACGTAAGCACAATGAATAATACAAGCCATTACTTGAATCATAATAAGTGGACCTCTAATATACTTCACGTCCTAGTTAGTAGCAAGACACATCTCCCGGTATAACCATGAAAAGGCCGCACTGACCCAACTAAAAGTGTCGATCGAATCAAGCTCCGCGAGCAATGGTAAGAACATAAGTTTAACCTTACTCAAAGACTTATCTCCAAACAAAAACCCCCCAATCAACAATAGCATGTACGATTGGGCGTAACATGCTACAAACTATTCAGTTGCATTAGTAGGAATCGTGTGCCGCAAATGCTCAAAAAGTGCACTAATTCGCAGTGTGGACTTATCTATCTCTCCATCTACTAGTGTAAACCCGAGCAACTCAGTGCACATGAGAGTCCACTATTGTACATCACACACAATGTCCACACCACATACAAGAATCCCATCAACTGGTAGGCTGAGTAATATAGTTGTATCATGTAGTGTGATGGTGGTCTCACCAACTAGCAAATGAAATGTGTGTGTCTCAATGCGCCAACACTTAACAAGTGTGGTAATAAGATGTCAGTCCAGCTGAATGTACCTAAGACGATATGCCCTATAAAATCCAACTGGGCGTAGATGCTGAATAGCCCGCTGGTCAGTGATAATAACTCGACAAAATGGAACCTCAGATCTGGATATAGTAATGACCGCGGATCACGATCCATGTCCACAACCTACATCATCATGCAATATACAAATATAAGTTAACATATATAAATAACATCGTTAATATATATATATACATACATATGAATGAAGTAACACTATTGATACATCCTACTCAGAAGCATTTTAGTAATGTCAGTAATTATCATATGAATGAATAATGCGCACATGGACAAAAAATAATGCAATACACCATACACACAACATTAGAGTGCAGACCATCTTTGTCAAAAACTTCTAATTCCATATATATAAAAAGAGGTTAGTTGCTAATACAGTAGATAATCTACAAATGAGCTTAAGGTTGTATTTATTCCTATCTATCTGCATCACATCATGCAACCTATCCACCAAAGCTGAGTGAGTTTTGTCATGAACAACCTTTATCACACGCTTATAAATATTATCATACCTTAAACCATCATCGTTTTTAATAATCTTACCA
This sequence comes from Ilex paraguariensis, assembly GCA_963454935.2. Taxonomy (NCBI): domain Eukaryota; kingdom Viridiplantae; phylum Streptophyta; class Magnoliopsida; order Aquifoliales; family Aquifoliaceae; genus Ilex; species Ilex paraguariensis. Next base: position 119,081 of record CAUOFW020006769.1, on the reverse strand, counting down.
CCCCAATTAACTATCACAGATGCACGTCTTCCAGTCATTGGTAACAATTCTACAATAAAGACATCAAAAGTAACATTAGATGTCGTTTACAAAGACACTAGGTTCGGTTAATTTCATCGTCATAACGTTTCAAATATCATTCTTGGATCTTTTTTACCAGGAAACAATCTAGGTATTCAAAGGATTCTTTGAATAATAGATGTTTTACTGGTGGAGATGACACAAAATATCTTAAAATAATGTCAAAATTAGACGTAATTGGAAAATCAATTAGTGCAAAAATAAGAAATACCAATGTACTCATCTCCAAAATTCAAAGGGATCAGACCAGTGGTTGCATGAGAAATACAGTTTTTTAGGACAAAAACTAGAGTTTATTTTCAAAAAACTATCTTACAACAAATGCTAAGAGCACACCTTTTATAATTTCGTCGTTGTGCCTAGACTATGAGGGCTGGATGGCGTACTTTCTTTGAATTCCAAAGATGAAAAATAAATCTATTGATTCATATCACCTAACATTTCATTAGAAACAATATGAGAAATTCTTTGATTTCCAATAGCCCAATGATGGTTATACTTTTTCTTTTTTTGGCTTGGATTGAAAATACTATATGGAAAAGGAAAACTTACTAGCCTTTCAAGTAAAAAAAAGGGGGCGGGTGGTTGTTGGTTGCGTCAACACCACTTCTACTCAACCTTTAAACTTGAGTGGAAAAGGTTCCACCTCTCCTCTTAATAAACCCACCAGAACACAACTGATTCTATATACAGTAGTCTTGACAAACTCACTCTGGGCATGGAGAAACAAGGCCATTTTTCACAATGTAAAGCTGACCCCCAGGAAATTATGAAAAAGATTAACATGGATTTTGAAGAGCTCTTTACGATTCTTCTCTTTACCAAGAAAAAACATCAAAGTAATAAAAGTTCTAGATCTCAAACGACAAATCCAATGGATTCTACCAAGTGAAGGAGAATTAAAGCTCAATGTAGATGCAACAATTGGAAAGGAAAATTCATGCACAACAACAATTATTAGAAACCACCGAGGCACAGTGCTGAGAGCAAAGATTCAAATTCAAGACACAAAAGATCCAGCGGAGGCAAAAGCATTGGCAATGAGAGAAACAACAAGAATCAAACCGTTTACACAATTTTTTATATATAGATACACAGAGAGAGATAGACAGAGAAACAGACAGAAAGAGGGGGAAAATACCTTGACAGTAGCCGGAGCAGATGGTGGTCTTTGTTGTTGAAGTGGTGTTCGTCGTCGAATAAGATGGCGGGTGACTGGTTGGAGGAGAGGAGATAGCAATTTGAGAGGTTTTCGTCTTCAGAGGGGTCTTCTTCGTCGGATGGTGGGTGACTGGTTGGAGGCTGCTACGTCGGAGTGGTCTTCTTCGTCGGAGAAGATGGTGGGTAGTTGGAGGAGTGGAGAGAGGGATCCGAGTATGGATTTGAAAATTTGAAAGAGGGATCTGTGATTTAGGAAAGTAGAAATTGATGTTATTCGCTTAAATCGTCATTTGGTATGAAATATTTAAAGTCGTCATTTCAAATGACTTTTTTTGTTTAACACCGTTACCAAAATCGTAAATTAAAAATGTCATTAAAATTGACGTTTTTAAAAATGCGTCATTTTAATTAACGTTTTTATTTGTTATTATTATAAATTTTGTTTATTTTTTTTAAGGTTAAAAATATTATTTCAAATGACATTTTAAACTATGAATACGTCGTTCGTAATAACGTTTTTAAAAAGAAATTGAATTTAAAATTGAATGAATTTGAGAATAAAGGCTGTGAGGTTGACTTTGGTCAAATGCTTTGATATCAATGATTGACAAAAAAGAAAATAATAAAGAAATATGTCCAGGCGCACTCCCATACCTGTGACGGAGCTATAGTCGTTCTTACAAATACAAAATTTGGCGACGACTTTTGGCTCTTCGGTTTCGTTTGTCCGTACGCACAGATCAACACATTCCAGAGGTCGGACACTTTGCGCCGTTCGATCTCCTGACATTGTCCTCAGTTCTCTCGGCTTCTATCTCTCTCTGAGCTTTACTGATCCGAATCCCAGGTGAGGAATTCCCAATTCTGTAGAAATTTAGGCATTATAGCTCCAAATTTTGTAATTTCAAATGTTGTGAAGCTGAGGTTGAATTTCATTCTAATAATTGCATAATGTTTTTGCTTTGTTTTCGCTTAATTGGGATCTGGCTATAATTTGAAGCAGGATTTGCATTGATAGCTGTAGTTTCGATCAAGATTTACATTGGTATAGTTATTAGCTAGCGGCGGATCCAGCTAAGCACGGGATTTATTCAGGATTCAACCTCCCTCTCTCTCTCTCTGTCTCTCTATATATATATATATATATATTTGTGAGCTAGAAGTGTTGAGTATATCTGGAATGTTTGCTGTATTAAGTTGTGCTTCTTCCTCTCCCGCCCAACAATAACTTCGTACCCTAGCATTTTCCATCCATTAGTGTCATTGCTAATAATTGTTAAGCTCTTCGAACTGATTATGTTCAGTGACTTCGACGAGACCTGCTATGGGAACTGACAGTCACAATTGGCATTTGGATTTAGTCTATGATCAGTGGGTAGCACTTCCTGTGTCTGGTTCACGACCAGCGGCTCGCTACAAGGTTTGTTCGTTCAACATATTACTCTTAAACTTTTGTACCCATAAAAAATTACTTTTGATTTTATCAGTTGCTTTCTTTCATTGCTTTCTAGTTTGATTTTTTTAATTTGTCATTTGTGGGTCTTCTTATTAGACCATCCAATTGTGTCCATATGATAAAGCCACAGTGATTGCTTTGCCTAAATACAAGCTAGACCTGTAAATGGAGAACAAAAGTTATGATGGATGATTTGCCATATCTAATAATTGAACTACCAAGGATGCCGACAAACATTCATCAGTTTCTCTTTTATTGAGTAGTAGCCAGCCCAACACTAACAATAGCTAAGAACCTACATGTGGTCCACATTCAATGTTGAATCTACACTGGATATAGTTTAGGGCCAACATGTTGATTTCGTTTAATATTGATCTCTTATTGTATAGAAACATAGACATGATAGATGTATATCAAGGTGTCTTGGGCTAGACTTGGGTTAGTAACTTTACATCCATAATACCTTCGTTTTTGTTATTTTTCATGGTATCAAAGCATTCAGTCGCATGACATAGAAAAATTTTAAATTTGAGTAAGCATCGTTCAAATTCATGGCATCACCATCTATTTCAACCATAGTTATTAGTATCGTATAATAGGTCACGATATACATGAAAAACGATACGTATCGTGTCTCTGTATTGTTTTTGCACTATATCGTATGATACATGATACGATACGTACAATACGATACGTCCGATATGTGACAATTTTGTTTTTTTAATTTTTAATTTTTTTGATTTTTTGAGGCTGAAATGACATCGTTTTACTTTAGGATTTATTTTTAAATCATTAGCCAATGAAACAACTTTGTTTCAGTGGTTATGGTTTAAAAAAAAAACAAAGTCTGTTGTTAATGTTGTTCAATTGAATTCAAAATTCCTGATTAATAGTAAAGTTGTTCAAACAGTTGATGTTAGAAGTTTGAATTAGAGGTTTTTGCATTTTGATATTACTGAACTATGTTAAGAACTTGAATAGTTGGTGGAATATTAATGAAATGCTATATTATTATGAGTTTGTGACTTTTTTACAAAAGGTGTATATATATATATATATTAATAATCCATATATATTATTAATAATTATTTAAAAATTAAAATTACGTGTATATTACGATACACGATGCAATATGATATATTATTTTTGAAAAACGATACGTCTTCCGATACGCGATTTGACAACTATGACTTCAATTGAGGTCGTGATACCCAGTTTGTCTAATGTTTTTCACTTACTTTCGATCAAACTAGATCTAAATAATATGTCTTATGGTTGGCACAATTTTGACCTGTTTTTAAAAGTAAAAAAATGATGGGTTTTGTTGAAGGTACAAACCCATCTCCGATGGAATGTTTAGTTGATGAGGATGAGAAATCCATAATCAAACCAGCTTATCTGGAATGGGAGCAGCAAGATCAAACTATTTTGAGTTAAATCAATGCTACACTTAGCCCCATTATGCTATCTACAATGACTCGTTTGTCCACTTCCTGTGTTGTTTGGCTTTCTCTTGAAAAGTGCTATGCATTCCAATCCAAAACTCATATTCTTCACTTGAAAAATGAGTTGCAAGGCATCAAATGAGGAAATATGTCCATTAGTGATTTCATTGACAAAATTACACATATTGCTGATAGTCTACCACTTGTGGGAAAACTTGTTGATGATAAGGATTTGGTAACTTTGATTTTGATTATGAATAATGTTGGACTTGAATATGAAGTCATATTCAACGCTGTACAAGCATGAGATACTCTAGTATTTCTCGATGATCTCATTGCCCTCTTATTAAGTGTTGAAATGAGACTCGAGGCACATGACACGTTGCTAGTCGAACCAACTCACATTACACTATTAGCACACAAACCAGTTTTAGGTTTTTGCAGACGAGGACAGGGTAGAGGTCATGGTCGCGACCATGACTGTGGCCGTGTGAACTGTACTAATCAATGGCCCCATGCTTCTCTTCCATTAGTCACGACTCTCCAAACCTCTTCAAATCTTGAAATGAGATCTTCATTTGCCAATCGTGGAACTTCCTATTAGATTTGTAGATGTTCAAGACACTCTGCCATAAATTGATATCTTTGTATGTACCATTTCTACGAAGGACGTGTTCCTACTAGACAACTTGTAGCAGTGGTTAGCAATGGTTGTTTCTTCCCAAGTGCATTCTGAAAATCAAACTTGATACACAGATAAGATAGTGGTGCTTCGCACCATATTACTTTCGATCTTGTAAATTTAGATATTCATAATGACTACGCTGGCAAGGATCAAATTGCAATTGAAAATGGGTTAGGTTTGGAAATATCACACATTGGCTCTTCTCAACTTTTTCATAACTCTTCTCATTTCACTCTGACAAATGTTCTTCGTTGTCCTTTCGTTTTAACTAATTTGCTATCTGTTAATCAATTTTTCAAAGATAATCAATGTTATTTTGTGTTTGACTCTGATGGTTAATTTGTTGACCTAGTCATTCATACCCATTGAATTGACATTAGGTTCTAATATTTGTTAGAATCCACAACCAATTCAATGGTTACGATAGATTAGGTCAGCAGATTATGGCAGTAAATTATGTCCAAATAACATTATTGTTCTTTTGTGTGAAGGAAAAGTCTATACAAAAGATTCTTTTCCAAGGAAAAGAGAGATCATGGCCTTTATCTCCCATCAATTGGTGCCCGTTTCATAATAACTCACAACATCTTGTTGTATTGTTTGGTGCTCGTGCTTCGTAACTTGTTTGGCATCATTGTCATGCATATCTTGTGTTTCCAATATCTAGGCGTATCGTATCTCAAAATAATTTGCCTTTAATGGATCAAATGAATTTTTTTTTATTTTTATAATTGCCCATTGGGAAAGAGTTCCCGATTGCCTTTTCAGGCATCTCCTCCTACCTCTACTAAACCTTTGGCTTTGATTCACTCTGATACTTAAACATCTTGTTATTTTGTTAGAGACTCTAAGTATTGTTGATTTGTGGATGATTTCTCCAAGTACTCTTGGATTTTTCCCATGCACTTTAAACATGAAACTCTTGCTTATTTTATGAAGTTTAAATCTCATGTTGAAAATCTATTTGGGTGTCAAATTAAGTCTTTACAAACTAACGAGGATGGTGAATATGGCAATACAAATACTAATAATGAATTTCAACGCTTTCCTGCCCCCCAGGGTATATTTCATCGATTGTCTTATCTTCATACTCCTGAACAAAACGGGATCGCAAAAAGAAAACATAAACATATTGTGGATATTGCGCTCACACTCTTGGCACAAGCTAGGTTACTTTCTTCGTATTGAGTGGATACTTGGAATACTGTTGTCTATCTTATAAATTGTCTTCCCTCCAGAGTATTGCATCATATTTCTACTTATGAGAAACTTTTCAAGTGTCATCTTGATTACAGTTCGCTTTGTTCTTTTGGGTGTGCTTCTTTCTCGTATTTACGTCCTTATAATCACAATAAGCTTCAGTTTCATACCAAACAATGCATATTTTTAGGACATTCTCTAATCATGAAGGATATCGGTATTTAGACCCACCCCAACAAAGGACCAGTGTTTTTGTCCCGTTATGTTATGTTCAATGAATCCAATTTTTCTTATTGGTCGCTTGTGGTCAACTTACTCTTGCCAACGAATACATCTTCCCTGGTGCTTATTTCATCCGACTCCACTCCATCTCCTACTATTTCTTCCTCATCCACCTTACCATCGCCTACCACCTCGTGGAGAAACATCTAGCTTATATGTCCAATCTCCTCATCCCACATCATCTTCCATTCCCCATTCACTTGCACACCTTGATCCACCTATCCTACCAGACTCAGATCCACTTGCAACGTCATCCTCTCATCCCATGACTACTCGTGGCAAAGACGACATTTGAGTACTGAATCGTAAGTATGCACTAAAACCAACTTGTTTTAGTTTAGCTATCGAACGAGCAGAATAGAGATATGCAACAAGCATTGAATTCAATCCTTTGCACAAATGTGGGACTTGGTCCTTAGTCAAGTATACCTCAACGATGAATTATTTTCAAACAAATGGGTGTACAAGATTAAACGTAATGTGGATGGGTCTATTGAGTGTTACAAAGCCCATTTGGTTGCTAATGGATTTCATCAAATGGAATGTCTTCACTATACAAAAACTTTTAGCCCAATTGTCAAACATACAACCATTTGTGTTGTTCTTCGTTTGTTGTTAATCTTAAGTGGCCAATTCGCCAACTTGATGTGCAAATGTTTTTCTACATGGAAAATCAGTGAAGGGGTTTACATGCGTCAACCTCACGTTTTTGAGGACCCTATGTTTGCATATCTTGTGTATTATTACATCACTCTCTCTCTCAATATGGTTTGACACACGATCTGCAAGCATAGTTTTAGCGTTTTTCTAATTATCTTGAAGATTTGGGTTTTTTTGAATCTCAGGTTGACTATTCTCTTTTTACCTATCATTGCAATGGAGTAACCATTTTTCACTTAATTTACATGGTTGACATTCTTCTCATAGAAAATAGCGATCCCCATCTGCTTCAACTAATCTCCGGTTTCGGGTCTCATTTCTTTATGAAGGATCTTGGTCGCTTTCACTATTTTATGGGTCCTGAGGCTATTTTTACTTCGCAAGGACTATCTTTGACTCAATCTGAATATGCTTTGGATCTTCTTAAGCGCACAAACATGACATCTGCCAAACTATGTTCTTCCCCAATGGCTAATGGGAAGAAGATGCCCTTGTCTAATGACACTTCTATTCTTGACCCCACCAAATTTTGAAGTGTGGTGGGTGCTTTGCAATGTCTTAACTTTAACTCATCCAGATATTTCCTAGCGATTAATCAGGTTTAGGTGTATATGCACTCTTTTACTATTGACCATTGGTCTACTGTCAAGTGTATCGCGGTAGCTTAAGTTTTAATCATGGTCTCCTCTTTCAACCTGATTCGCTTCAACTTGAAGCATAT
>CAUOFW020006769.1:79623-99522 GCA_963454935.2 Ilex paraguariensis | reverse complement strand
TTTTTTTTTTTTGCATATTATTATAAAGTTACCTTTGTAATTTTTCTAGAACTTACTTTTTTTCTGGTTAGTGAACTTCCAGTATTGTACTTCATCTTATAGCACAATATTATCCCCCATATATTGCAGATGGAATGGTCCCAGCCCGAAATTAAAGGTGATTTGGTGACTTCAAGGGCAGGTCATGCTGGTGTCACCATTGATGAAAACTGGTACATAGTTGGTGGTGGAGATAATAAAAGTGGTATGTAGATACTTGTGATGGTTGATTTCTGTTATGTTATTTGATGTGATTATGCATTCTTCTAGGTTTCATCAGTAACTTCTGTATGGCATTATTGACTGCGGTTTGCAGGTGCCACAGAAACTCTCATGTTAAATATGTCTAAGCTTGCCTTGTCAGTCTTGACAAGTATAAAGGGAAGAGATCCGTTAGCCAGTGAGGTTACCATTCTGTTCCCTTCTTTTTGCGTTTTTTTTATTGCAATTTCCTAGAAACAGAATAATACTTTGAGGGCATTAACATGTAATATCTTTAGTTTTTTTGACTGCATTTGTTTGATTTCACCAACTGATAACTCAAGCTTGGTTCATTTTATGATTGAATTAACTTTTACAAGTTCCACTACGAAGCGATCCCTAGCTGTTTATGGTCATTTGAATCCCTTGTTGCCAACTTGTTGGGGTCGCCCTCACCTTATTTTTACATCCACATGCTGAAAAGTTTGACTCTTTACATCATCATGGATCAGTTACACTACACTCAATAGCTTCTCATTGTTTAGTGAATTTCATATCAACTGTTCCCAGGCATTTTATGCAGGATTTTTGTTATACCACATATTTCTGTTGGCAGTGTGTCAGGTGGTCTTTTTTGACGTGCCTCAGTATATATTGACCTTCTGAAGAATCAGGAAGCATATGATTTTTTTTCATAAACACGTTGTTGGGTCCTTTTCATGGAAACAATCTATTATTGGTTTCCTGTTTTATCCCCACTTCGTGTCGCTTGCAATGTTGCTTATGTCAATTCCAAAATTTTCTATTTTTCATGAATGATTTAGTTGGTGCAGAAAGGCAGATCAATGCTGGGGGAAGGGATTCTTTTGTGGAAATGATTAAAAACGGTCCTCTGTCTTATGTTACTGGTTTCTGGCACAACTACGTACTCTGTGAATGATTTGGTATTAGTAATGACCAATCTCCAGATTTGACGGCTATATTCACTATCTTGAGCAACAATATATGATGCTTACTCCCATGTTCAATTCCATAGAAGTGAACATGGAAAGAATTTTGCACTTGTACATCCTCGTTTTAGGATTGCCAGGTGGACCCATCTGATTGAAACGTCCATCGTCTGAAATCTATTTTCCTCCCAAGTTTTGTTTCTTTTTTAAAGGTTGGTCTATACTTTTTAAATTCATTGTGGTACATTGCATTCCAACAATCCCGTTAATGCTTCTATGTTGGGGTATAGTTACTAAGTCATAATTTTTTCTTTCAAGGGGTATGCCTATAATTTAGATCTGGCTATGAAGGTTGAGGTATTTCTTTAAACAATTATATCAACTTAGCATAGTAGACCATCCCTTGGAGTCATACATCTAATGAACGACGATTATATCATGTTGTCTTATTGTAGGAGCTCACCATGAACATGTTCTTAAATTTCCTTCTTGTCGATCATGTTAAACTTCTCTGGGAGACAACGCGGTTTTTTCGATAGTGGAGCATCATACAGTTTCAATTCCTGGAGCTTACTTGGATTGAGAAGACATAATTTCTTTTGCACTATAAGTGTAGCTTATGAAGAGAGTGAGAAGAACACACAAATGATGAAGAAGAATTCAAGAAAAAGAAATTATATTTTCCAAACAAATATTTAATTTAATGGAACATTTTTTGAAATTCAGAGAGATTAAATTTGTTAGAAAAAACCTATAGGTTGGATAGGACGACAATTTTCAAATTGTTGGAAATAAATGGCAATTTAAGGGGAAAAAAGGGTTCAAGATATTTATTGAAGCTTGGTTCAAGATGAATGGCGATTTGGGTCAAAGTTTTGATTTCTTGATCAAAATCTTAGACCTTGGGCATCACCTTATGTGAATGATGTCTCTGCCTTTGGCTACAACTGGTCGAAGATGTCTAAATTTATCTTAGCGACTCTTTACAGAAATTTGGAATGGTTAATATTTTATTGGGTTGTGTTTACATTTGAATCATACAAATGCACATTTTCTTTTGCTGCCAGCCTGTAGTGTGTCTTTTTTTCACAATGTTATTTCTAGTTTCAATAAATTTGTGGACTATAGAGGAATTAATATTTAACGCTTTCATTTTTGTTAATAATCAATGTTTATGTTGGTAGTTTTATTTTATTCCAGGGCTTTTTATTTTATAAACATTCTTATTCATGAGTATAAAATATTATATTATTATAATACGTATGCATTTCTGTGTTGTGAATACGTTATATCTGCACACTGGAAACAGGGGCTCAGTGTCTGCTCAGCACTTGTGGAGAGCGAGAATATTTTGGTTGCCTTTGGTGGCTACAACGGAAAATATAATAATGAGGTATCTTGTAGCATTACTGTTTTTTATCTAATGAACTCCATGATTTTGTTTATCATAAAAATAAATTCTATTTAAATTTTACATTTGTGAGCAAGTACATAAAAAATTCAAAGAAATGGTATGAGCATGTAAATGATTGAAGATATAGGAGAAACAATAAGTTGGCTTTTTGGGTGAGTTGATAAATGTTTTTTTTTTTTTTGCATGAGATATGACATGGTGCTGACATTGCTCAATTTTTCACATCAATAATATCTTAAAAATATCCTTGTTTTGATTGTGCCTAATCAAAACTTTCATCAATCTTATTGTGCTTGATCCATAGAATTGCCATTTTTCATTAGCTATCTCAGCTAAATGTACTATCTTCTACTCATGTTACCCTTTTATTTAACTAATGGAATTTAAACTGGAGAAGGTTTATGATAGTACATATATTCTATGCCATTTATCTTTTTCTAAAGGGGAATGTTGGAATGCATTTAGAAAATTAAACATTTTTTAAAGGAGGTTTTGACTAGTTTCTTGGGTAAGGCATCTAAATGACTGTCTAGTGTATATCATTTACCATTTTCCTTAAAGTACAGTATTTGATTCAGGAAAGGATTTATATGAATCGATGTTCTCATTGTTGGCGGTGTCGTAGTCTTATTGTTATGATTCTGTTGCCATTCTAATTGTTGTGGTGTTTGTGGTAGTTATTAATATCAGACTTTCTACTTTTTTTTTCTTAGGGTGATGGATATATTTGGTACGAGTTATCCATGCATCCAATTCTATTTACCAGAAATTGAATGATTTAAATATGGAATCACTTTGATGAAGTCCAATAGGAAGCAGTTATATAAACTAGATTGTACATGCACAGACAATACAAGGTTGTTAGGAAGATAGATTACCTGATTGGTTTTAGATGGTTGCGTTTGTGATGTATAAATAAATTAACAAACAATGAAATCCCTGTATAATGCTTCTATTATGCAACTTGTTTGTGAACCTGTATATGGATCAATCCCATGCCCAGTCCTGACAGAATCTTACCACATAGTCCATTGCTCCTTGTAAGGCTGCTCCAGATGAATCTTGAAATCAAGTCACTACATCTTAGTGAAATTTGGAGAACTTGGATTTATAGTATATGATGATTAATCGGGTAAAAAGAAACTTGTGCTTCTTGTGCTTCCTGTGCTTGTTAGTGATGACATAAAGTTTGTCTACCTTAATACCACCACTTAGGAAAACCAGTGTGAAAATGTTTAATATGCCCAACTTTTATGTGAAGGGTTTTTTATGATTTGCAATACAAGGTTAAAGACTCGAATCACTATCGGTTTTAACATGGCGAAAATGTTTATCATGCCTAGCTTACCTTTGAACAATGTTAAATAGCTCTGCCATATCTTATGAGACTACTGACTATTGATTTGAAGCTTGATAACCAGCTGTAATACTGTTGTATTTAATATGATCAGAGTGCATAATGCTTTTGATGCTAGTACCACCATTATTCCAACTGAAGTTAATTTATTTTGAAGTACAGATATTCAGCTGGGAATCAAAATTTTGTTATCTGATGTGACTTGATTACTCAGAACCAATGGCCAACCACTATAAACTGGCAAATTGCCTCAAGAGACATTATTATTTTTAGTGACCATAGTCAGAATAGATCTTTGCTCAGAATAGATTTGGAAAAACCTCGCAACACCATCGGCTTCAGTTTCCCCGAGTGTTTTTTATACTTTTCTCCCTCTATTCTTGTCTATTTCCTACTAAAAGAAGGAAACTGTTTATGTTCCTCCCATTCTTGTCCTACCATCGTTCCTCTTATGACTTGGAGTCATTTTAACTGACAGATAAATTACATTAAACAGTTTAGGTAGCTTAAGATGCTTTTCTTGTAAAAAATATCACGATAATACAAATATAATAGCAAGGGAAAATTGCAGCACATGGAGTTTAACATAGTNACAGTTTAGGTAGCTTAAGATGCTTTTCTTGTAAAAAATATCACGATAATACAAATATAATAGCAAGGGAAAATTGCAGCACATGGAGTTTAACATAGTAAAAGAATGAAATCAGTTTTGCTTCACGGAAGCACTGCTTTGGAAGAATTGTTTGAAATGATAGGAAAATCAAACCAATTTTGCTTCACAGAAGACTGCTTTTGAATATCTGACAGAGTTGTCTTACATGCATCTATGTTGATGTAAGGTTCTATTTTCGTGTAATGTTCTGATTTGTGCTATATCCCCTGATGTTTTGTACGCCTGACATTCATTTTTGTTAGTATTTTTCATAATTTTTACAAACTGATGCTTCAATGTTCCTTTAGTTATTTATTTTTTGGTCTGGATTTCCAGTATGGACAATCTTTCTTTTTCCTGATATTTCAGTTCAGTTCATCATTGCATTCTCTGATATGGTTTCTGTATGCCCTGGAATTCTAGGTATTTGTTATGAGGCCCAAACCAAGGGACTCTGCACAACCCAAGATTTTTCAATCACCAGCTGCCGCAGCAGCAGCAGCTTCTGTTACTGCTGCATATGCCCTAACCAAATCTGAAAAGTTGGACTTTACCCACCTAGAAGATTCAAATCCTAAGTTAGTCCAAGTTAATAGCTTCCAGCGGGATCTTTCAGCTGAAATCAATGCAATTAGAGAGGAGAAAAAGGTGTTGGAATCATCACTTGCTGAAGTCAAATCAGAAAATTCTGATCTCATGGCTAAGATTGATGAAACTAAGAATACTTATGCTGAATTGTCCAAGGTATGCTAACTATGATAGATTGGTAATTAGTAATTGTCAACCATTCAAAGATCAACCTTGTAATCAATATCACTTTTTGCTGCAGGAACTCCAATCTGTTCAAGGGCAACTGGTAGCTGAGAGATCAAGATGTGCTAAACTGGAGGTATTTCCCTTTTTTTATTCTCTCTTGTAGTAGCTAAGTGAGCCAAGGGCATGCTTGTTTCACAGATAAAGAGATGTAGGGTTGTACCATCTAATCCAAAGCAATCCATTCCGACTGGCTTCAATCTCGGATTAGTCTAGATTATTTTCCANATGTAGGGTTGTACCATCTAATCCAAAGCAATCCATTCCGACTGGCTTCAATCTCGGATTAGTCTAGATTATTTTCCAATCCCTTGTTTGGATCAATGATTTAGTATGTGTGGATGTCCAGAAAGGAATCTTTACTTCCTGTAAAATATCATTTAACTTAAATATCCTTCAATTCTCAATCAATTCTCCTTTGATGGCCCCCATACTATCATACAACAAAAAATTGTATTACAGTACCCTTCAGTTTACAGTAACAAAATGCTGATGATCCACATTGAATGGCTCCTCTCACTCCGCAATTTAGCCCATCCACATTATCTTGAAAAGAGCCCCGAGCATTGTTGTGCCCGAAATCTTAAAATCTGATCCAAAAATGAATGAGTGCAAAATAAATATAAATAAGGTAAAATACCTCATCCAAAAAGAGTTTTTTTTTTTTTTTTATCTTTACAAATTCAAACAGGAACATGTGTTACTTGGACTCCTATCACAGCTACGATACCATTCAAAATTTAAAAAACAATACCTATTGGTCAGAACCACTGGGTAGATTGTGGATATCGCCGGAGGTGATCTTGCCAAGCTTCAAACTGCAAATTGCTTGATAGTCTCCTTCTTTTTTGACTTGGACCTCTCCTCTTTCGTAGGGACGATGCTAGGGCTTGGGTTAGTGAGAGAAGCCACAGATATGTATTTTTAAATATATATACAGATATATTGGGCCTATTATGGTCATTTGATGAATTTTATACCACCTCCCCTGTGTGTTCTGTTACACGGGTTTTAGGCCACTGTGGATACCAGGCCGGTATATTATTGTGTCCGGCTCCCCCCGGGACCAAAAAGACAAACCAAACAAGGGGGACTACTTTACTTTATCCCTGTGCTGAATGTTGGGAATGGGTTAGCGTTTTCACATTTTTATTTGAACTTCGACTTTTTTTTGTTCATTTGGTGTGAGATAATTGATTTTCTTTTCTTGATTGACAATTGTGTCCTCAGGCACAGATCTCAGAGCTACAGAAGACGCTGGAGTCAATGCCGTCCATAGAGCAAGAGGTTCAATTACTCCGGAGACAGAAATCTGCATTGGAACGTGATATGGAGCGTGCTGCACCAGTCCAGAGACAAAGTTCTGGTGGTGTTTGGAGGTGGATAGGTGGATAGGTGGATAGTGGGGAAACTTGCAACCCATTGAATTTGCAAGGTCAGTACCTCAAACTTATAATGTGTTACCCGGCAAAAGTAAAATTTTCNGCGTTTGGAGGTGGATAGGTGGATAGTGGGGAAACTTGCAACCCATTGAATTTGCAAGGTCAGTNGTGTTTGGAGGTGGATAGGTGGATAGGTGGATAGTGGGGAAACTTGCAACCCATTGAATTTGCAAGGTCAGTACCTCAAACTTATAATGTGTTACCCGGCAAAAGTAAAATTTTCAGCGGCCGGGACTTTTGTGAAGCAACAGTTGAGTGTAGTCTTGCCCTTCTTTCTTGGTAGAGGGTGTGAAATTCATATTTTTAGTTGCTTTATACAACCAACTCTTTCTTTTATACATAGCTTCCGTGGTGTGTGTAATAGCAACTAATCAATCATGTAACATTTGTGACCTTTTTTGTACCATAATTCATTTGATTTGTTTTTTGGGACTAAATTTTATTTAGTTGGTCTTGAATAACATTTCTAAACTTAACCACTTGGATATAATCTGGTGTTCTTGTGTCTCAATGGAAGACTTGTGGTTGTGGCTGCTGTTGATTACATCACTTTTGAAAGTAGACAAATACTTAATGTAATCTAAACAGAATTGAACTGCTCTGCATTCATACTTTTGTTGGTTTCTCCAATTGTGTTCCCTTTCCCTTTCATAAGTATACACCTCTTCTATGCATATTCTATGAGACTAAATCAGTAAGTTAAACCATATCACTAGTAATTTCGGCTTAATCGAGACAACTGACAAGGAATTTTAAGACATTGCGTAAAAAATATGGATCTTAAAGCTATTTTTTGGAGACCCAATTAATCAAAACTTATTAAATTGAGAAAAACAAGTAATGTCAATAAAAAAAAATTAACATAAAACTCAAACTTTAGAGAAGTGTGGAGTGATGGGCTTGAGACCATCTAATCAATAGCTAATTTATAGAGCTTGGTGCAACAAGTAGAATGTCTATTGACCCCTATAGTATCGTGTCATTTTGGGTTTTTTCAGGACTAAGATACCTTTCATTTTTAATAACTAGATTCGACACTCATAGGTTTCCGTAAATTAAATATCCAAGTAATCAACTTATTAGCAAAATTGNATTAACATAAAACTCAAACTTTAGAGAAGTGTGGAGACCATCTAATCAATGGCTAATTTATAGAGCTTGGTGCAGCAAGTAGAATGTCTATTGAGCCCTATAGTATCGTGTCATTTTGGGTTTTTTCAGGACTAAGATACCTTTCATTTTTAATAACTAGATTCGCCACTCATAGGTTTCCGTAAATTAAATATCCAAGTAATCAACTTATTAGCAAAATTGAAGAAAAAAATGTCTAATTCTGTGGCAAGTCCATGGCCCATTGGACCCTATTAAATGAAGAAATGAACAAAGTACAATCAAACGGGCTTGCTTATGATTTGTCTGGAAGCAAGCCCGGTCCAGGTCAGGTCAGGTCAGCTCAATAGGTTGACCACGATTTATTATGTCTCCTCCATTAACACATGGACTTCAAGGATAAAGGTAATAGGAGTGACATCTTTAAATTTATTTAAGGGTAAAACACACACCCATTNCACATGGACTTCAAGGATAAAGGTAATAGGAGTGACATCTTTAAATTTATTTAAGGGTAAAACACACACCCATTATTTATGAATGAGTCTTTCGACCATAAATGATAGATGATCTATTTTTGAATTTTTTAAAATTGAAAAAAAATTAGTAAAAGAGATTGATATCTAAGGGTCTGTTTGATTCATAACAAAAAAAATAATGGAAAGAGAAAGAGATAAAAACTGAAATGAAAGAAAATATATTTTCATACATGTATTTGGTNGTAAAAGAGATTGATATCTAAGGGTCTGTTTGATTCATAACAAAAAAAATAATGGAAAGAGAAAGAGATAAAAACTGAAATGAAAGAAAATATATTTTCATACATGTATTTGGTTTAGCATGAAAAATTTCTAAGAAAATTTTAAAACAATCTCATTCCATTGTTTAAAAAAAAAAAAGTTATAAAAAAATTTTCTAATTGTTTAAATTATCCTTAATTATTTTAACTCGGTTTAAAGAAGAAAAAAATATTTTTTATTATTCAAATTTTAAAAAAATTGGCTCCTTCAAGAACAAAGATTGACTTCAACCTTAATCTCTAAACCAAATTATATGATTAGCCTAATTTGTACATATTTTTTTTAAAATTAATAACTAATTGAATAATTTAAGAAAAACAAAAGGAAAATGAGAAATAAAGTTATTGAACACAACTTTATTATTTTTTTCTTGTGTTTTTTGTAAGAAAAAAAAGTTCGTTAGATGTGAGAAAATCTATTTCATACTAAGCAAACGCATGTAAAATTTTAAAATTTTTTCTTTCTTTTATTTAACATTATCTTACTAAACAAATGGACCCTTAGGGCTATTTCTTAATAGAAGTTGTGATCTCGCATAATTAAACTGAAGGGAAGAATGAAGAAAGTTTAATGTTATGCATTTTTAATTGCTTAATAAATTATTTATATTTGTATACTTTGAGTTCCATTTTTAAGATTATATATACAGATATCCATCATCTAAGTGTTAGAAATACTTGTGATCAGGTTCGGACGAAGTTTTCTTTTCCACTGAGGAATGAGGTTAGTTCCTAAAATCCGTTATATATACAGATAAATTCTCAATTTTTTTTTCTTTTTTTCTTTTTTTTTTTACAAGTTTGATGGGTTGATAATGGTGGGTGGCAATCCTTAACCTGATCTGTAAAGCTGACACAAAAACGCATATAATTATCGGGTACATATTTTGTTTCAACAAAATTGGTTATATTCAAAATAGTTTATGATGAGACATGAGTTGACAGACCAATCACCAGAAGACGCAAGACGTATATCAAGATGGGGCCCATCAAACAAACCAAATCCCCGGGTATCCTTGGACCGAGAAGGTAATCAACGAGTCAAGCATCATTAAACCAAACCTCACCAGACCCAAGAACATCCTTGCAGTCGTTGGCCCCTGTAGTATCCTAGGTTGGAATTTTTTTTTGTATATTGGACTGTCATTGATTGATAATTAATTTTCGTTTGTAAAAAATAGGTAAAATTTATGATTCAATGAGATGAGTCTAATATTATTAAATAATTTATTTTAATAGACTTATGTACATCTTTTAATTGATGTGGTTGAAGTGATTAAGTGTAAACCTTAATCTAATTGTAGTCCGTAATGGGTGAGCCCATTAGATTTTATTATAAATAACAAGCTAGGTCACATCTTCATTTCATAACTCTAATTTGATTTGTCTCATTGAGAGGCGTCTATTGCTTTGAAGAAGAAGAGGAAGATCTTGTCATTTCAAGAAAGAAATTTGAAAATCGTGTATCAAGGATTATACAGATATATTCTAAACCTTGTAATTTAAGTGTTCTAAATTTCTTCAATAGCCATGGCTCACATACAGGCGTTGACACAGTAGGCAAAAGCAGCAAGCATTCACTGAAATTTTTTTTGAATGTAATATGCCTGTTTGTTGAAAAATTAATTGCTATAGACAATAAAAAAAAAAAAAAAAAGTGTGAAAGCATCTTGGATAGCGCCAGTAGGTCACAAGAAGAAGAAAAAAAAAGTTGCAAGAATCGTGATGGCTGCTAGTATGTCACAAGAGAAAAGTTATAACTTTTTTTTTTATTATTCTTTATTCTTCTCTACAAATTGTATACAACTGTTTTGTTCAATTGTTGTGTTATATTAAATGGTGGGGTTGCTATTTTATTTGATTATGTCATATATTCGGTCAACTTATTAATACCTATTAGTTATTTATGGGTCTTGTTAACGAATAGATATATAATTTATCCATACAAATGATTTTTTCTCTCATGCTTATGTAGCTTAGATTGAATTGTTATAATTTGTAGAGGGTGTTAGTACAATTTTAATTTTAGTCCCTAGTAATTTATATGATGAAATTTTTTATAATCTACATATTATTATTAATGTTGGTAGATTTGAATTTAATTACTAAATTTTCAAAAGTAAAAATATAATTGAGACCTGAATGCAACGATTGATGAGTAGTGATCTAAAAAGATACATATTGATTAGTACCTCATATTGATTGATCACATGATGTTTAATTAAGGACAATTTATTATAATATCCCAATTTGAGAATTTCTATGAATTAAGATAGATGGTTGCCACCAAAGTGGTCTATTTATTAAAATTTATAGTTTTTTTCATGCTTTTGTTACGGGATTGTCTCTAAATTATAATATACAATTACCTGCCCAAAGGGGGTTGTTGTGTGTTGTAATTTGGAGATGTCATAAAACATTGTGATAAAGGCGCACTAGTGTAGAAGGTTTATCTGTCCAAATGGGATAAATTTTTCAAAACTTGAGCATTCTTATTAGTTAGTTTCATGAAAGAGGGGACCTATAACATATTGTATTCTCTGTCCAAAGGAGAGTTTGTAGTGAGATATTTGAATTCTTTTAATAAAATATGACTTATTATGTTCAAAGCATATTTTATTTTATTTATTGCCCAATTTGCTAATTGTTTATAGTCTCGTTGTCTTGTATAATTTTTTTTGTTGTGAATAGTAATAATGTCAACATTGAAGTCTTAACTGATTCTAATTATAAGAGATGGAAACAAGATATTGAGTTTGCCTTGGAAATTGCTGATATAGACTTTGCCTTGAAAGAGAATGAAACTACTAAACCTACTAGTGAGAGTTCTCTTCATGAAAAAGAACTTTATGCAAAGTGAGAGAAATTTAATAGGCTGAGTATGGTTGCCATGAAAAGCTTTATCTCTGAACACCTTATGAATGGCTTGCCTGAAACTAAGAATGTCAAGGAGTTGTTCACCGTTGTAGGAGAGAGATACAAGGTATCCAACAAGACTGAAGCTAGGAGTCTAATGAATGAATTAACGAGTATAAAATATGACAATGTAGGTGGTGTTAGAGAATATCCTTAGAATAGTCTATGTTCAAATCAAGCTCAAAACCTTCAAAATTGTTATTCTTGATGATTTTATTGTTCATCACACTCTTAATTCTTTGTTTCCTGAGTTTAACCAAATCAAAACTGCCTACAATACCCAAACTGAGTCTTGGACAATAAATGACCTTATCTCCAAGTGTGATTCTGAGGAAGAAAAAATTAGAAAAGAAAAGAGTGAAACTGTCTTGTTTTGTTTCTTAGCCTAAATCTAGTTTCAAAAGTGGGTATCAGGAAAATAATAAAAAACCTAATCATAATGTTCCAAAGAATGGTCGGAATTTCAAAAGGCATGGTACTGGTCAGAATCTAGGAGGTCTTAAGGTTGTCATTCGAAAAGATGTCAAATGTTACTTTTGTAAAAAACGAGGTCATAAGAAAAGTAAGTGCACTCGATTCAAGTCTTGGTTAGAAAAAAAGAATAAAGAAGAAGGTAATTACTAGCCTTTGTTTGTTTTGAATCCAATTTTGTTAATGTCCCATTAAGTTCTTGGTGGATTGATAGGGGGACTCCTGTTCATGTTACCATGACTTTGCAGGGATTCACAAGCAAACAGAGACCAAGTGAAGGGGAAGCCAAGCTTAAAGTAGGAGATAATAATAAAGTCCATGTTGAGTTCATATGAACCGTTAGGTTGAATTTAGACATTGGTTTTCAACTTATTTTAGAAAATATTTTTTATGTACCGTCATTTAAGCGGAATTTAATTTCAGTTTCTTTGTTGGATAAAATTGGATTTTGTTTTAATTTTAGTAATGGTAAAACTCAATTGTCTTTAAATTCTAAAATTGTTGATTATTGTGTTTTATCAAATGGTCTATATAGTATATACTTGGTTGTTACTAATGAATATAATCTTTCAAATATTGTGAATGTTGTATCTAAGAGATCTTTCATTAAAGAAAAATCTTCATAGCTGTGGCATAAACGTTTGTGTCACATTTCTACAGAAAGAGTAGAAAGATTAATAAAGNTCAAATATTGTGAATGTTGTATCTAAGAGATCTTTCATTAAAGAAAAATCTTCATAGTTGTGGCATAAATGTTTGTGTCACATTTCTACAGAAAGAGTAGAAAGATTAATAAAGAATAATATTTTTCCTCCCCTTGATTTTGGAGAACTTAAAACTTGTGTTGACTGCATTAGGGGTAAATTGACCAAGACTAAGAAGAAAAGTGCAGCTCGCAGTTTAGATCTTTTAGAAATTATTCACATTGACATCAGTGGACCTTACTCACGTACATTGTGTGGTAATAAATATTTTATTATATTTATTGATGATTTCTCTCATTATGAATATATTTATTTAATTAATAAAAAATCTGATACTCTTGAAAAGTAAAATTTTTAAGACTGAGGTAGAGAAACAATTAGGGAAAGTCATCAAAATTGTTAGGTCTGACCGTGGTGGTGAGTTTTTTGGCAAACATGACGTGTCTGGGCAGCATTTGAGATTGTTTGTCAAGTACTTGCAAGATTGTGGGATTGTTGTCCAATATATCATGTCTGGTGGTCCTGAACAAAATGATGTGGTTGAAAGACGTAATCGCACCCTTAAAGACATGATGAGTAGGTGTAACTTACCTGATTATCTTTGGGGAAAAACCATTAAAATGACTTCATAGATTCTTAATAGAGTTCCTAGCAAATCTATTCCAAAAACACCTTTTGAATCATGGACCAATAGTAAACCAAACCTTAACCATTTTTGAGTTTGAGGTTATCCTGCTAAAGTCAAAATATATAATCCTTTTGAGAAAAAGATTGATCCTAAAACTACTCGTTGTTTCTACATAGATTACTTAGAACATTTNAAACCTTAACCATTTTTGAGTTTGAGGTTATCCTGCTAAAGTCAAAATCTATAATCCTTTTGAGAAAAAGATTGATCCTAAAACTACTCGTTGTTTCTTCATAGATTACTTAGAACATTCTAAAGGATACCGGTTCTATTGTCCTACACGTGATACTAAAATTGTTGAGTCCTTAACAACAAATTTTCTGAAACTTGATGTTGCTGATATTAGTTGCTCATAGCCTATTACTGTGCATGATCAAGATAAATTTATTTCTATTCCTTTACCTGTTGTGGAAGAGAGTATTATACCTACTCCTGTTGTTAATTTTTTTACTCCAATTATTGATCCTTCTGTTCCTACAATTGAACCTTCTGTTCCTATTGAGGCTCCTCAGCCTTTAGAGACTACTACTGAAATTTTCTTGAGAAGGTCTACAAGACCAAGGAGATCTTTTATTTCTAACGAATATTATGTATACCTTGGGGAAAGTGATTATGATATTGATGATATTGTTGATCCTGTAATATACCATGATGCTATTACTTGTCCTCAATCTAATATGTGAGTAGATGTCATGAAAGATGAGATACATTCTATGGCACACAATGAAATGTGGGAGTTTGTGGAACTTCTCAAGGGATGTAAATCCATTGACTACAAATTGGTGTTTAAAACTAGGATGGACTCCAAAGGTAAAATTGAAAGATTTAAGGCTAGATTGATAACAAAAAAGTATAGGCAGAGGGAAGGTATATATTTTANGAGTTCCTAGCAAATCTATTCCAAAAACACCTTTTGAATCATGGACCAATAGTAAACCAAACCTTAACCATTTTTGAGTTTGAGGTTATCCTGCTAAAGTCAAAATCTATAATCCTTTTGAGAAAAAGATTGATCCTAAAACTACTCGTTGTTTCTTCATAGATTACTTAGAACATTCTAAAGGATACCGGTTCTATTGTCCTACACGTGATACTAAAATTGTTGAGTCCTTAACAACAAATTTTCTGAAACTTGATGTTGCTGATATTAGTTGCTCATAGCCTATTACTGTGCATGATCAAGATAAATTTATTTCTATTCCTTTACCTGTTGTGGAAGAGAGTATTATACCTACTCCTGTTGTTAATTTTTTTACTCCAATTATTGATCCTTCTGTTCCTACAATTGAACCTTCTGTTCCTATTGAGGCTCCTCAGCCTTTAGAGACTACTACTGAAATTTTCTTGAGAAGGTCTACAAGACCAAGGAGATCTTTTATTTCTAACGAATATTATGTATACCTTGGGGAAAGTGATTATGATATTGATGATATTGTTGATCCTGTAATATACCATGATGCTATTACTTGTCCTCAATCTAATATGTGAGTAGATGTCATGAAAGATGAGATACATTCTATGGCACACAATGAAATGTGGGAGTTTGTGGAACTTCTCAAGGGATGTAAATCCATTGACTACAAATTGGTGTTTAAAACTAGGATGGACTCCAAAGGTAAAATTGAAAGATTTAAGGCTAGATTGATAACAAAAAAGTATAGGCAGAGGGAAGGTATATATTTTAATGAAACTTTTTCACCTGTCTCTGCTAAAGATTCTTTTAGGATCATTATGACATTAGTGATTCCTTTTGATCTAAAACTTCACCAAATGGATTTGAAGACAGCTTTCCTGAATGGTAAGCTTAGTGAAGAAGTTTATATAATGCAACCTGAATATTTTAAGGAGAATGAGAAAGAATATTTAGTGTGCAAGTTGAAGAAGTCTATCTATGGTCTCAAATAGGCTTCTCGTCAGTGATACTTAAAATTTGATGAAATAGTAATTTCTCTTGGTTTTGTTGAGAACAAGATGGATCAATGTGTATATCTTAAGGTCAGTGAGAGCAAATTTATTTTTCTTGTTCTTTATGTTGATGATATTTTACTTGTAAGTAATGATTTGAGCTTACTTTATGAGATTAAATAATTATTGTGCAAAATATTTGACATAAAAGATTTTGGGGAAGCATTTTTTGTGTTAAACATTCAAATTCATCGGGATATGAGTCGTGGATTATTGAGACTTTCTCAAAGGGTATATATAGATCGTGTGTTTGAAAGATTTAATATGCATAATTGTAAGTTTAGGGATGTACTTGTTGTGAAAGTTGATAAATTCAGTTTAAGTCAATGCCCTAAGAATGATCTTGAAGAGGAGTCTATGAAGAGTATACCTTATGCAAGTGTTGTTAGTAGTTTAATGTATGCACATGTTTGTACTAGGTTTGACATTACTTTTGCAGTTAGTGTTCTTGACAGATATCTTTCCAAATCAGGATTAAATCATTGGGTGACAGCTAAAAAAGGTATAAGATACTTGTAGAGAACAAAAAATTACATGTTTGTTTATAGGAGAGTTGATAGTCTTGAGGTGATTGATTACTCAGACCAATATTTTCATGTTAGTTGGAGGAGCAATATCATGGAAGAGTGTTAAACAAACTCTCACAACTTCTTCCACTATACAAGCTGAATTTGTAGTTTGTTTTGGAACTGCAACACAAGCTATATGGCTAAGGAATTTTATTTCAAGACTTATGATTGTTGATTTCATCTCTAGACCACTAACAATTTATTGTGATAATAGTGCAACTGTGTTCTTCTCAAATAACAACAAACATTCTAGTAGATCTAAACATATAAAAATTAAATATCTTTCTATTAGGGATCTTGTGAAAAAAAGTGATATTGTGATTGAACATATTGATACAGAATCAATGCTTGTGTGATCCTTTAACCAAAAGACTGAGACTTGTAACTTTTAAGAAACATGTTGACAACATGGATATTTTGGGATATTTTGATGTACTTGGTTAGTGGGAATTTTTTTTTTTTTTATGTGTTAAGAACTTTAGTGTTGATTTAATTTCATATGTGATATTTGATACTTATTATGGTTAAGATACATCTATTTGATGAATAATAAATATTTGATGATTATACTTATTGTTAGCATAATATTCTTTCTATGTTATATGTGTACACATTTATGACATGTCATTTTATACAAAATCTTAAAACTTAGTGTATGTTTTAAGTATGATTGTTTTGTCAATTGAGTATGTTTCTGATTATACCATTTGAGAAAATCTTGTGATTTTAAGTTTGAAGACATACTAGCTTATTGTTGAAGTTAATGGATTTCTCTAATTTATTGTTGAAATATGTTGTTATAGAGAAATCATTTGATGGAATAACAATGAATATAACATGTTTATTATTAGATCACATATTGAGATGTTATTTTCTTGTTACACTACCACATCTTGATTTATGTCAATAGAATTGTTATTTTTTGTAATCATGGATTGATCCTATGTCAATAAAAGATGTAAAGACCGCCATGGTTTGAAAATAGTAAATTTATTGGACCGCGTTGTGTTTGAGATATTGTCTTAGGACCATATTATTTTTTATTGTGGTCACATTGAGTCTTGTTTGATTAGCTCGAGAGTCGTTTTCGAATATATATATATAATTTTATTTTATTTCTAAATGACTACAATTAATGTTGTTCAAGTGAGAGAATTTTAGAATTTTTTTTATATTGGACTGCCATTAATTGATAGTTAATTTTAGTTTGTANCACATTGAGTCTTGTTTGATTAGCTCGAGAGTCGTTTTCGAATATATATATATAATTTTATTTTATTTCTAAATGACTACAATTAATGTTGTTCAAGTGAGAGAATTTTAGAATATTTTTTATATTGGACTGCCATTAATTGATAGTTAATTTTAGTTTGTGAAAAATGAGTTGAATTTATGGTCCAATGAGATGAGCTCAATATTATTAGGTGATCTATTTTGATGGGCTTATATACATCTTTTAATTGAAGTGGTTAAGGCGGTTAAGTGTAGACTTTAATCTAATGGGAGAACCCATTAGATTTCATTATAAATAGCAGGTTAGGTCTCCTCTCCACTTCATAACCCTAATTTGGCTTGTCCCATTGAGAACCGTCTATTGCTTTAAAGAAGGAGAGNTAGACTTTAATCTAATGGGAGAACCCATTAGATTTCATTATAAATAGCAGGTTAGGTTCCTCTCCACTTCATAACCCTAATTTGGCTTGTCCCATTGAGAACCGTCTATTGCTTTAAAGAAGGAGAGGAAAACCTTGCCCTTTCAAGAAAGAAATTTGAAGATCGAGTATCATGGGCTCATACATGTATATTCTAAACCTTGTAATTTAGGTGTTCTAAATTTTATATACGAATCATTAAAATTTCTTACATCCTAGGGATGTCATACCCCAGACCCGAGCAATGTAGTTAATTTGACTATATCTAACATTACTTGAATCGGCTAATGGGAAATGTGATATGGAATGATTAGCTACATCGTCACCTCCGCAAAGAAACCAAAACTAGATCCTATGGATAACGAAAATGATGTATGTCCCTTTTTTATATGAGAGACCCTTTATTAAATAATATTCAGCATGTCTAAGTAAATGTTCAGCCCCCGAATGGAATAATCATTGTTGTGTTGACCCTAATTGCAAGACCATCTCTAAACTTAATACATGTACCTCTCAAGGCCATTCCACAAGGAGACAACCACTAGCATAAGGGATCCGCCATACATATGGACTAACATAAAAGATTTTACTCCAAGAAGGTTATTAGACTGTTATATGCACGATTTCGAAGAATTTAAAAAATAAAAAGAAAATAGAATGAGGAGAAAAAGATCCGATTCGAGGGGTGAAAACCTTCGTTGGTTCGCTTTGAGAGGAACCTGACTCTTTAAACCTTTCACAAGAAAATTTATCACAAATATCTCATATCATTTTCATTCATCTAACGTCTTTAAATAAAAAGAAATAACACCTAAAAGATAGCCATTGACCCAACTATCTAAATAACTACTAAGAAATCTATTAAAACTATATCCCTAAGACTTTTCCATTCTAAACTCTTAGAAATTAGTGAACAAAATATTCAAATAAATACTAAATTTAAAAGCACGTATCACAGACCTATCGATTGAACATGACTTAAGTGTTTCTATGTCAGCATCCCTCAAAGTATAAATAGTCCAAAGGGTTGGGCCTCAAGTATATGCATGTGTGATTCAACTTACACATCAACTATGCATGTCTGATTGAGCTTACACAGTAGCATTCATATTCTCTTTCTCACACCGATTAACTGAAACATAGAAAAAGATGCACCGAACACACATCCAACCCATTCCTAACATTGTTCCTTATTTTGTTCCAAAATCCTCACTCCACAGAAGCTCCATCATCGCCAAAATCCATCATCGCAGCTCCATCTTCGTAAATCATCGCCAAAATCCTCACACTCTTCTTTGCTAAAAGGCACACTTTCTCTCTCTTACAGATAGTCGATACCTCTTTGTTCAGGCTAACAATCCACATCGAACCCTTTTGATCCCATTTTCTCGAGCTCAAATTTCTTTTTTTTGATTCATCAGAAGTGGTTTTTTTTTTTGTTTTTTGGTCAGATGATTCATCAGAAGTTTGTATCACCATGTTTGCATTAGGATTCCTGTGTATTGATCTGTATGGTCTCTCTTTCTCTCTCTCTCTCAAAATGGGGAAGACGATATTGATTAAAATCCAGTAAACCCCCAAAAATCTAGTAAAATTCCTCCAAAAATCTAGCAAAACCGCCCAAGTATTTTATGATATTTATTCTTGTAGCCATCTTTTATGATATTTACTCTTGTAACTCATAATTGATTAAATTTATACAAAGTATAGTTGAATTGCTATTTTTTGAATTTTATTATTGAAAGTTAGTTAATTAAAATAGATAACATTATTAGAGTGAATTTAAAAAAATAGTTACCTAAAGTAGATAATATAATATTTAAATATATTTTAAATAACTATTTTAGATAATATTGTTAGAATTGCTCTAACACATATAAACATTACTATCTCCAAGTGGTGGCCGGTAAAAACAAGCTTTGCTGGAAGCATCATAATAATGCAAGTATATAGTAGCATAATGTCATAAATGAAAATCCAATTTTTGCGATTTTTAGGATGAGGTTGTAATGACAAGTGTCATATGCCATGGCCTTATGCCCATATTTCATAAACCCAATATATCATCCAAACACAGCCTCTCTTTGCCACTCTCCCCTGCCTTCTTCCCCCCAAGCCACACAGTCTCTCTCTCTCAAGCTACTCNTCTCTTTGCCA